>JAEQML010056316.1:0-34252 GCA_016904865.1 Pissodes strobi
ACTTCTTTTACGCAGATCCATCTGCGAATTGGTGAGATATTTACTTTCCGAAGTATGTAATTCTGAAAATGTTAAACTGTTTCTAATTTACTAAAACAGTTTTATCCACAGTACCGAAACAGAATTTTGCACTCGACGCGCGTTTCGCTAACCATGTCCGCATCATCAGGAGATATTAACAAAACAGTTGTAATAATCTTCTGATGATGCTAAGAAGGTTAGCGAAAGGCACGTCGAGCACAAAATTCTATTTCGGTATTGTTGATAATACTCTGTTTTAGTGCATTTTGCCGAAGTTTCCAAACCTCAACATATTGGTTTTTAATTTAATTAATACTAAAAACTATTTGCCAAAGGAGTTAGGAGGCTGAATAATTAGGTATCGAATTTTAAAAATCAAATCTCACTTTATATAGGGTGTTCGAAAAATGCACGCATATATTTCAGGGGGTGATTTCTCTGCCTAAAGAGAAATCGTCTAAAAACTTCATACTTATTGTATGTTAGTATTTTAAAAATATATTTCTGTTGGCTAGTTTTCAATACGCATGCGAAATGTTCAAGGGTGCAAGTACAGGAACATCATTTGAAATGTCTCACTCAATTAACAATTTTTCTATTTTCTAATACAAAAAAACAGAAAAGACGTTCTTATATAGATTTGACTTAGATTGTGATGCAATATTTAGGTTTTAGTGTCGATGATGACGTCTTTGACTACATTGTGTAGATACAGAATGGTCAAAGAAATGTGCAACAAATGAGAATGTTTTAATATGGAATTTTACATGAAATTATATTCGTGATAAAAGTCAGTGCAGAGAGGGGAAGAGGTCCGCATGATTATTATTCGCCTTCGGGATAAAGGGTTTCAAAATGTATTGATTCTACAACGATATTTAAGTATTTTTAATGATTCATAATAAGAGATTTAGTAGTAAAATTGGATACCTCGAACCCAAATATCCTTTTAGAAACTTTTATTTTTACAAAAATGTATCTTGCAATTTTTGACAATGCTTAATATACAGGATTCGGAAATAAAGGTATCTAACTTTGAGGATAAATCGGTCCACTGAAAATACGACATAAAGTTCATATAAACATGAGCCCGCCATTCCACTCTATGGGAGGTAGTGGTAGCCGCCTTTGCAGATAACTTTAAAGAAATGGTTTCTGGTTAATATCTTTTAACTTTAATACGTTACTACTAAAAAAAATGATTATTAGATGGTAACAAGTGGTGTGCAAACTAGGGTAATGAACACATTTTTATATAAAAAAAATTGCACTCAGTATCTGGATATTTTAGTGCTACCACATAATTCTTTCACTGTTTTAGTTTAATAAGAAGACTAGCATGCCATACTACTTAAGCTATGGTATAAATATGCTGTAAAGTAACGAATGTCTGACTATCATTTCACATAATTTGTTTGCCTCCTTGCAGTATCCAGTATCATAATAGGCAGCACTAACTAAAATGTATTATTCGTTTTGCAGCACCTATCAGCCACTTAGGGGAACAGGTTTATTTAAACAGCCGCCGCCGGTGCCGGCGCCGGTAGTTTGGGCGCAGTTTATACCGTATCGGTTACGGTATAAACTGTGGTTTGGGTTAGAGCGTGTTAGCTAGATTAGATGCTAGCCTCACAACTAGCACAGCTAGGATTGCTTTATCGGAAGGTATGGATAAATCAACTGCTTGGGAAATCCGAAAGAAGCAGTTGCTCCTCCCCTATTATAATCAGATATTATATGCTTTGAAATACGAAGGTTTGAAATCAAGGCTAATCTTCTGTGAATGTTCAAAACAGAGAGGTCGAGAAGACGAACATTTTTAAAAACGATTATTTTTACAGATGAAGCAGGCGTCAACTGTGACGGTATATACCTATATTCATGTATGATGCGATGAAAATCCACATGCCATTTTTGAATCTAGTCATCTAAATAAGTTTGCCATAAATCTATGGGCTGGTTTTCTATAGGTGAACATTTAATAGGGCTTTACGTGTTTCCCAACAGCTGTTTCGGACCTATTTATTAAAATGATCTGCAAACAGTTTTAATTAAATGGCTTAGATGACTTACTATAACCAACAGGAGCTTCTCCGTGGTTCATGCATGATGATGGTCCGACATACTTTAGTATTTTAGTTAGAAATCACTTTAATGAAGTCTCCCCTCGAGATAGATTGGTCGTGATGCCCTAAACGGTTGTAATACCTAAGTTCTTTGAAAACATCTTCTCAAAAAAATAACTGATCTCCATCTTGGATGGCTTGATTATTGACGAACAAAAGTTTTATGTGAAAAAATTAACCGAACTTAACTTGATCTCATATGTTGATTATTTGTTGGAGATCTTGGAGAGTGGCGACGAAGTTCATTCTATCTACACGGATTTCTTCAAGGCCTTCGACAGGGCTAACCATGAGCTTTTATTACCAAGCTGAAGACAGCAGTAATCACCCCCATTGCTCGATTGATTTCGGAGTTATTTGCAGAGTCAGGTTCAGATTGTGAAGGTTCATGGCTTCAGATCGAAGTCCATCACGGTGACGTCTGGTGACACCAGGAATCTAACGTTGACCCTCTCCTTTTTAACTTGCTCGCGAACGACATTCATACTTGTCTTGCAACCTCTTAACTTTTTAGCGCCTGCAGATGATTTAAAGCTATTTTCCAGACTTAAATAGACTAGCCAACTGGTGTGTTTTTAATAGGATGGAGATGAACACTGCCAAGTGCCACCTAATGACTTTTTCTAGATCTTGTAATCCCTTAATTTTTCAATACAAAATTTGGTATACTACATTAAATCATGTGAACTCTATACGGGACCTCGGTATTTTATTGGATACTTCCCTTTCCTATATTCCTCATATTCAGGAAATAAAGTCAAAAACTTTAAAAATGATTTGTGTTACGATCAGCCCAGGATTTCCATAACCTATTATTTCTCAGGTATCTGTACTGTTTGTTGCTTTATAATATTTTGAACAATCTTAGCCATAGCCCACATCTTTTAGCAAAAGCACTTTTATTTGCTCCTCCCAAAACCACGGGTTCTAATAACACCTTTTACCAGAATTATTAATAACCATTCTTGTCACGGTCTATTAGTTTGGCCAACTCCCATAATGACTTAGACTTTTTTGCGCCAGCTTAAAAATTTTATGCTAAATTAAAAGTGCCGACCCGTGAATAAATAAAAAACATAAATATTTTAATACATACAACCAAATATTTCTTTGCACTTTTTACACAAAAAGGTGTTCCTATCACAATACTAAAAAATTAACCATTTCTGAGAAAAGCGGAAATTAAAGATTCAATCCTAGTTAATTTTTTTCTAATAATTAACCATTAAAAACCATATCAACAATTTCAATGAAAATGATTGTATCAACAACTAACACTAATTAGATTACATGCATTTTCAGCATTCCCTATTAATTTTAGTATTTCACAAGAAATCATATTTAGCTACTCCAATTCCAATTGTAGATTGTCCACGGGTGTAGCGTATGCCAAAGATTTCAAATAGGTATCCCCAAATACAATGATCGATTGGCGATCGGCCTTATTACCGGATTATGAATTGGTGTGATAAAACTAGATTTCCAAACAGATGGCAGATTCCAGTGTTTAGTGATATATTGAATATATGCAAGAGAAGTCTTGCAACGGCAAACTTAAAATAACGGAGGAAAGTTGGTGATATTTCATCTGGCCCAGGACCACAGCCACAATCCAAAGAACTCAGCTTATCATACTTAGATGTTGGAAATCTTAATACCAATTACTAATAATTACTTAATCATTACTATAAATCGTATAACCAAAGAAATCAAGTTCCCCGTCCAAAAAATCATCGGTCAGCCAGATCTCAGTAAAAATAAGAATGTCGTAGAATGGTGATAAAGATATGTCCCGAAGTAGGTTAGGTTTGGTTCGCATACCTCGTACATTTCAGTTTGTTGCCGAGACTATAGTAGGAACACCCTGGACGTATTTTAAAAACAAGTTGTTTTCTCCAACTTCTTTTCTTCTCAGAAGATTCTGTTTTTATGTGTAAACATCTTACGCGCCGGTATGAGGGTAAATCTTGGGAAAATGGACGAAAGTGTGTAAGGGGATGTGACTTCATAACCCACGCGCAGTGATTAGTGCGCAGCTACTTCAGTGCTTTATTGTAAAACGTGTTCTTTCTAACGCCAGAATATAGGCAACCAATTCCAAATAAGTTGTTGCCTATATTCAGGCGTCACGAAGACGAAATATACTCTTTACGAGGGCTGCTCAACAAAATACCCAGGGCTTTAAAAATTTATCCAGTTAAACGCTATTGAAGCAATACATTAAATTACACAACCTATGTCGATATAGGATATGTTTACACATCAGTGTATCTAGTACTAGCAGACTCGCTCCTTTTTTATTCTGTTCAGTTGCGCGCTGCATAACAGTGACCTCAGCATTAATACAAATTTTGCGTCTCTTTAACTTGGACTTTTTGGCAAGAATACTATTAACATTTAACTCTTGGGGCAAAACGACTTTTAGAGCTCGAGCACCGTTCTTATTATTCACGTTGCTCAACTTTATCCCGGTCGTTTCCATTTACAGGATAATTGAAGATCATCAAATTGTTAGACCTTTTTTGGTATTCCTGAAGCTCCGCGAACATACCACCTGGTCCAACACTGGAGGTATCATGCCAATGATTGACCTGCTTCGATTTCAGACCTTAGCGTATTCAGTTCAAACTTAAGACCATCAATTGTTTTAAGTGGTTTGTGAACACAGAGAAGACGCTACTGCAGTCTTCACAATAAACCTTGAGAAGGCGGTTATCTTTCAGTTCGATCACTTTTATCTCACCGTTTAAATTATAGCATATCTTTTTATGGATGTTCCTTTAGCAGCTATCATTCTCAGTAACAAGATTAAGATCGTTTTTGAAAATGTTGCACTTTAAGCAGCTGAAAACCAATATTTATCCAGTAGGCTCTGTATAAATGTAGCAGACACTTCACTTTATTAATTAAACAAAAAATGACACTAACAGGGATTTAGATTAAGAAAATTGTAAAATAGTCGGAGCAAAAAAATAAACAAACACATGCATTAGTTAGTATATTGGATATATTTGAATGAATATTTTTTCTAATAAAAATGTGGAAATACCTTTACTCCCCAGTATGCACGCCACTTGTTGTTACAACCGGAATCAGCTAATATATTTATAAGAAATTTTTGTCTTATTTTGAGTCCACTGATCTACACTCAAAGTTAAATACTACTATTTCCGAACAGCCTGTATAAGTAGTGTGTTTGATATTGTTGTCTTTTCAAATATGCCCAATAATTGTTGTAGGTATTTGTCATGGTCCAATCGTAGCCGGGGTAGTAGGTTCGAAAAAACCTCTCTATGACATCTGGGGTGATGCTGTCAATATGGCATCTAGGATGGATAGTACCGGAAGTCCAGGTACGAAAAATAAATTTTAACATTGTTTTATAAGGAATGCATAATCTAATTTTATATTAGTTATGTTTGAGTTGATTTAAAAGATAAAAAAAATGGAAAAACCTGCTCATTTACTTTTTAAGGATCTGTAACGCTCAATTACCTAAAATACAAATACAATTCAAATAATCTCCAAGTTCAAAATCAGTGTATAGCCTTTGGTGCAGCCCCCAGCTTTTAAACAGTGTATAAGGGTCGTGGTGAGTTATAATGCCTAAGCGCTACGTGGTTAACTTTTTGCCATGCCCTGATGCAGGATCTTCCGTGAGACTCGACCAATAACCACGAATTGTTCTCCTCTCCGCTGTTATCTATTGAGAAAACTTGGAAGGGGAAACAAAAAAAAACAACCCCAATTAAACAACAATAACAATGTGTATATTCAGTTTTGGTGACTATACTTTTGAATAAGATAAGGTATAAAATTACTACAGGAAGAATACCTTGTATATGTAGCTAACTCTATTAATAAATTTACTAAAGACGGATGGTTAGAAGTACCGGTTTAAATTAAGCATTACTCTGTATTGTAGCCATGAAGCTCTATAAATACGAAGACGTGATGATCACGTGTTGTTTATATGCACTTGATTGGTGCTATCAACATATACGGCACACAAATATAGTAACTCCTTGGAGACTACACTCTAAAAAACACTAAGTCAATAAGCGAGAGGTTATCGTACACCAGAAACCCGTTCTTAACCGTCATATAAGTAACGGAATATCTAAGGATAAGTATCTTATGAATGCGTGAACTCAACTACTTTTATGAACACATATCTAGTTCAAGTATATGAGAGATTAATATAAGTAAAATTTTCACCTATTAAATAGTATCCATATCAGAGGTATATTTATATAAATTAGCATCGATAAGCTCTGTTTTCGTATGAACAGTTCCAAAAAAAAATGAAAACACACAACGCCGAAAAGAAATAAAACACGCAATCTCATACAATGCAGAAAAATGATAATAACACGCCAATACTACCCAGATTAACTGGAGAAGCGAGTATACCTATTTATACTATTAGGAATAGCCCTAATTACTTCCAAATAACTTGAATGTAAGCTATATTTTAGCTTTTAACCAAGCAACCCCTTAATCATTTAGAACATTAAAACACCATAATGATTAACAAAAAATAAAAATGTAAGTTCACTATATACGCCAGATAATATCTTAAAATAAAACTTATCTGATACGTTATCGAGCCAACAGCGAGTTCGTCCATGATTCAGGCGTTCGTCAAATCGCTGGAATGTCAAGATCGAGAATTCACACTTAGTAAGCATTGAGGCTTGGATCACTCAATCATGGAAAACCAGGAAGGCACTGGAAATCCGTAGAGCAAAACCAACCACTACTGGTAGTAGGAAACCAAGAAGAAAACCGGAAAATGGAGAAGGAAAAATTAAAAATCCCCGACACTCAAATTGGGCGAATTAAAACGGTGATCGAGCCAAAATATGAAGGAAATAGGTACGGATCCACACAAATAACAGATCAAACCATTAATTATTGTTACTTAAAAAACATACCTTAAGATGTTAAACGACTAGACCCTAGCGAGGTCCACCACCGAGGCGCTGTAGGAGTTTTGCTAGAACGTAAACACATGGATAATTTCGATATACGCTAGCGTCTTGCTTTTGATTGTTCAGGACTATCCGTGACTGGGACCTCACTAGACGCTAGTGTTAAACGGGGTTCAAGCGTGTGGCAGCTGTCGAAAATCAATTCCCCAACATGGGTGCAGGTGGCCGAATCTACAAATCTTCACTCATCTAAAATCATCCATCAGACGAGAATCCATCGACGACCACAATCCTGCTCAAGGGCTTCGTTGAATAATCCCCTTATTAGGGAACTGTATTCTTTCTTCTTTCTCAGCCTCGATTTGTCCATTCCTGGACATAGGCCTCTCCATTGATTCTCCTTGCCTGCCGATCCGCCTTTTCCTTGATATCGTCGGCCCATCTCTTTTGAGGTCTGCCGATGCTTCTTGTAGTTTGTCTTGGTCTCCATCTTACAACCCTGGATGTCCATCTGTCCATATCCTGTCGTGTGACGCGTCCCGCGCATTGCCATTTCAGTCTTGCGGCCCCCTCCATGACATCTGTGATCTTTGTTCTTCGTCTTATCTCTGTATTAGTTACTTTGCCTCGCAAGCTTATGCCAAGCATAGCTTTTTCCATGGTTCTCTGTGCAACTTTTAGTTTTTCAGCGCTTTTTTGTGTAATGGCCATTGTTTCCATTCCATACGTTGTTACCGGGAGGATGTTGTCAAAGACTTTTCTCTTTAGATTGATTGGATCTTCCTTATTCGTTATTATATGTCGTAAGTTGCCGAAGGCTACCCACGTCAGAGCGATTCTTCTCTTGATCTCCAGAGATTGATTTTCTTTGGCTAGCGTAATGGTATGTCCCAGATATACGTATTCATTGACAGATTCTATTTGATGATTCTTTATGTTAATTATATCATCGCTTTTGCTTATAATCTTTGTTTTGTTCTAGTTCATGTTTAGGCCAATCTCTTGCGAAGCATTCTTGAGTTGTTCCATCATAATTTTTAGTTCATTTATGTCACTGTTCAATAGGATAATATTATCGGCGAATCGGAGGTTGTTTAGGTAGCTGCCGTCTATATTTAACCCGAATTTGTGCCAGTCAAGCGTCTTAAGTACGTCCTCCAGGGCCAGAGTAAAGAGTTTTGGCGATATGACATCGCCCTGTCGAACTCCTCTTTCTAATTTGATTTTATCTGTTTCCAGGTCTTTGGACATTTTGACATGAATTGTGAAGTTTTCATATATGTCCTTGATTATCATAGAGTATCTGGAGTCAATCCGTACATTGTCTAAACCTGCCATAAAGGACAATTTTTCTATCGAGTCGAACGCTTTTTGATAATCTATGAAGGCCACGTGTAGTGGGACGTTGTATTCGGTACATTTTTCGATAACCGTTCTAACTGTCTGAATGTGATCCATTGTACTGTAGCCCTTTCGAAAGCCTACCTGTTCTCTGGGTTCATAGGAGTCCAATTTTTGTGTCAGTCTGTTTGTTATTATTCTTGAGCAGAGTTTGTATATATGTGTGATAAAAGACTGATAGGACGGTAGTTTTCAATATTTGTATTGTCTCCTTTTTTAAACAATATAACCACTTCTGAATTTTTCCAGTGATTCGGAATTTTTCCTTCTATTAGACATTGATTTAAGAGTATCTTTAGTGCGCTTATCAGTGAGTCGCCTCCCATCTCTATCATTTCGCTTGTGATACGGTCTTCTCCAGGGGCTTTTTTGTTTTTTTATTTTATTTAATGCTTCTCTAATTTCATTCTTTGTTATCTCCGGCAGTTCTTCTGATCCTATACGTTTGTGATTCTTCCCGATGGAATTTGGTAATTTGGCATTGCCATTGATGAGTACAGCTTTTGGTAGAATTTCTGAATTTCCTTCGCTATATCCTTTCTGTTTGTGATTATCATACCCTTGTCATCTTTTATCTTCCCCCTTGATAGCCTGGAGCGCAGTACCTTCATGCCTTTATTTTCTTCAATAGTATTGTTTATTTGTTTTCTGTTATACGTTCTTGTATCTCTTCAATTCTTCTTCTTAGTTTGTTTGTTGAGCTCCTTATATTCATTGGTGTCCTTATTGCATTTTCTCCTTTGTTCCATTGTTTTGATCGTATCCGGACTGAGCTGTGATTCTTTGTGTCTGGCTTGTGAGTAAATCCTTTTTGTAGCTATTTGTATACTCTGTGTTATTTTTTTGTTATCGTGTCTATATCTTGTACTTCCATGTTTCGTAATCTTTTGCTTAGTTCTTCCTGATAATCTGTTTCTCTACGCAGTAATTCTTCGGTCGTCGGACATCTTCTGGCTTGAATCAATTTATTTCTCCCCAACCACAGTCTAACCCAAACTAACCCAACCACAGTCAATAAACACGAATCTACCCGTCACAGCTCTATGATCGCTACTTGTATTTAAGCGGTTCAGGACACTGATATCTTGGCATATGTTTCGATTGTTCGAGAGGATGTAATCTATTTCATTTTCAGTTTTGCGGTCTGGGCTCTTCCATGTCCATTTTCGCTGTATTTGTTTTTTGGAGAGTGTGTTCAGACATAACATCTTTTGACGGCTACAGAAATGTTCCAGCATGTTGCCTCTGTGGTTTCGTATGCCCAGAACAAAGTTTCCGATGTATTCACAAGTATCCACTGACCTTTTTTGTCCAATTTTCGAGTTGAAGTCCCCGGTGACAATTTTATAGTGCGAGTTTTCTTGGTATTGTGCAGTTGCTATACCCTCATATAGTCTTTCCATGTCCTCGTCTTCTGCGGCAATTGTTGGGGCATACGTACACGATTTGTATACAATATCGATCGTTGAGTTTGATTACAGTATATATGGTCCTGTCTGAAATAGAGGTGCATTTAGTGATGAGCTGTGAGTGCTTCTTGTTTATTAGAAATGCTACGCCTCCCTTTTTATCATTCTTATCTGAGTTTTTCTGGTATAGTATGTGACCAGATTTTAAAGTTGTTAGTTTTTCTCCTGGAAGTCGGGTTTCACATATCCCAATTACATCCCATTTGTAGGTTTCAAGTTCTTTCTCTAATTCTACCAGGTGGTCTTCTGTACTCATTGTTCTTATGTTGTATGTGATTATATGGAAGGTTTTGGTTTGTTGCCTAATTTTATTTTTCGAAGTCGATCTCTTGCTCCCCCCATAATCAGTGGAGCAGACTAATAATTTCTTATTAGTGTAGAATTACGAACTCAGTTCGACCCACCTGGGGACTTTTTTCAGGAATCGACATTTTTCATGTATATTTCACACTAAATATCAGTATCTCAACGAAAAATTCCAATTTCGAGAGCCAAGCACTGAGATCATTGGATCCCTTCAAGATCACATAAGCATACGGACTAAATTGGCTTATCCTAGATGACGAGCCCATAAGAATCATCACAGCGCCTGCCCAACGTCAAACGTGCCATGTTGTCAGCGTCACTATTTGTGACAAGGTACTAGAAAGTTATGACGTCATACTGCCGGATTCGTGAATTTAAGCTATGCAATGACTTACTATTGAAATGATTTGAATCAGTTAGAAGTTACTTCTTAGATGCTCAGTGGGCATAGATAATCCATGCGTTACGTCGCGTCGCAGTCAAAATTACAATCAGCACATGTGTACAAAATAGATATGGCAGGTAGATATGTTGCGTAAATGTACCTAAAGGAAAGTGACATTTCGACTTGTGTCTCCTACTCAAGTGATGTAGATAAGAATTTGTCATTATTGGTGACAACTGTTTTTGATGGCAGCCCCGTCTCTAGGCTTTACGCCGCCCGAGGCGAGCAGGATTTGGCCGCCCCTTACAACAGACCAATTAAGGAACTTTTGTCCGTTCTAGAACAGTGGCGGCTCGTGACCTGTTAAAGAGGTAGTGCTGCTCAGGGGAAGCAAAATCGAAACATTCCTAGATGTTAGTGGTAGGGGGGCGGAGGTGAGAAAAATGCGTCGCCGCAGGCGAAAATTTGTACAAGTTTCAAGGTCAAACGGCCTAAAATGATGAATTAGAAATTCGCCCAGCAAAAATATTTACTTAAAAAAATAGGTTTCGTTACATACATTTTCCTTTTTTTTTTGATACGTGGTCGATACAAACAAATTAATTTTCTTAACTTATTTTGACCACAAAGATGAGGGTAGCAATTAACAGTATAATTAACTACAAGTAATTTAAGTAGTAGATTGTATTCAGATAGGGTGGTAGGGGTTTCTCGCAGAGGTTATGAATTGAAAAAGGTAGGTAGATCAGTTATTAAATCCTTTAATAATGTAATTTTATGCATTTGCACTTGGTGTAAATAATAGATACAATGTATACACTAATTTCACGCATTCATTCATTCACTCACATAGAAAATAAATAGACAAAAGGTTTATTAATTATTAATATCTACTAAAAAGTCTTGACTAGTTAATTTTAACATGAAAAATTTGTCTTTAAAATTCCAACTTTGCTTTCACTCTACAAAATACCTTGATATTTTCTCTCCTGTGATCGTACCCAGGGGTAGCCTATTAGACTTCACACATTGGATTCATGTATTTGCTTTGCTGGGATTGGAAAGGCTTGCCTTTACTGCCAGTTTGCAGGCGCAATTTTACTGATTTTCTTCAACTACAAGGGAAAAGAGATGCTACGTCGTTTCTTGCTTTGAGGAATTGTGTTTAACTGCCCAAAAGAGGTCTTTGTCCAATCTTGAACAAAGATAACTGAGGTGCACTAGATATTCTCTAATATCTGTGCATACAAACGGAGAAAAATGGCCTAAAACGATGTGACCTTTCGGCGCGAAGACGAGAACGAGAACTATCGCTCATACTTGAGTGAACGTTGTAAATGCACTGGCTAGAGAGCGGTGACGATCTAGCTGGCTGGAGTGTTAGCATGGCACTAATAAAATTAATTTCTTCTTCTAACTGGCGGCCTGGCGCCAAGAACAGACAAAGAGTGGGGGATGCGCTAATGCCGAATTCATTTGAAATTAAAAGGGCAGAAACTATTTTCTTTCCTTATTTGATATATTATTGATTGCACAATGCTGACGGAGATAGATATATATTAATTAGAGGACGATTTCCTTTACGAAATGGCCTTTCACTTAGCGGGGATATAAGCGTGGGCGAGTCCATTATCGCATTTTAGAGGGTAGAAAAATGCCCTTTCTTCCTTTGACATATTGTTGCTTTTAACAACAGTGACAGAGACAAAGATATATTTTCAGCGATTCTTTAACATAATGGGATCGATCATCCAGATTCGGACTAAGGAGTCGTAATGAAGATCTGAAATATGCTGTTTTAGCTGCACAAATTGGGCTGTACCCGGGGTGAAATAAATCTATTTTGAGTTTAATTACGGTTCATTCATACTACATACATACAGGATGTTATCACCAAACTATACGGTTAAAAACGAGTTATATACGTGTTGGGGTGTTTCTCCAACAATACTATTAACAAAATCCTTGTCAAAAACTAATTTAAATATTTAATTATCCTGGTAGGGAGGGCGGCGCCCTAGAGCCTTACCTCACTGGCTTCCACTGTTTTAGCTGAATACCAAATATCGATACTATTTATTTGTAAAAAAAGGTACCCAATGAAACTAGGAACATTTTAATAACATTTTTAAATTTACATATTAACTAGCGAGTTAACTATGAAATAATAGATTATACTTTTTCGTGTCCCCACATATTTAAACTTAAGCCAACCTTATTAGTCTCAAGACTTAGATTCATAAAAAAACTATTTTGTGCCGTGTTAAAATACCGCCGCTGGCGGCATTAAATTTGTAAATAATTTGCCTAATTTTGTTTTTCGTACGGTTTTTAGAATAAACATTTCAGTAAAAAAAATAAATATGTATGTGTATTCATTGCGAGAGTATTTACCGTGTTACATACAAACACATAAAAACTTTATAGAAAAAATAAAAACGGCCGCCCCTAAAAATCGGCCGCTTGAGGCGGCTGCCTCACCGCCTCACCCCTGGAGACGGAGCTGTTGATGGATCACATTTGGGTAACATTCAGCACACTTTTTTCTGTGTAGGAAGTTAAACACGCGCGGCGAGTGAGGGTAAAGTCAGCGTCATCTTCATTTTTCTTGAAAATGGTGGAAATTTGAGATCTGACAAGTTTTTAGGCAACACTTGTTTTTGATGATCCGATTTTCCGTTTTCGAATTATACGTCGTATAGTGAGTGGGAAACGAATTATTTTAATATATGTCTTATTTTATTTTACTATTGAGCGACTATTTTGTTTTTACTCATTTGAAATATTCCACTGTAGTGTGCATATTATACGGAACTATTTTGAGCATTTTAATTCGATGTATTCATATTATGTACTTTTTAAGTCTTTTTCATGTTATTTTTTATTTCTTTGTTCTCATTGCTTCGTAATATTGACCCATTAAATTTTTTAAAAAACTTTTTTAAGATATAATATTGAGCGATTAGAAGATTTTTCTTTACATTCAGGCTTTATACGTTTTTTATATAAATTATACATAGTACACATTCTTTTATTTTTAGGTCAAATTCAGGTTCTAGAACGGACTGCGCAACAAATAGAAAAGTTAGGTTATGAATGCGTTCTAAGGGGAATTACGAACGTTAAGGGAGTGGGGGAAGTGCCGACTTTCTTCGTTAAACTTGACGACGACTTTAACTTGGTTAAACGCTGCAACAAAGACGTATGTGAAAATTGAAGATATTTTTCTGGAAAAAAACACAAAACGATTTTAAGAAGCAAACGGCACTAGGTTTTCCTTCTGTGGCATAAAAGCTAATATAATGATTGACGTGTTCAGCCAGGTCCCGCCAGAACTTACAAAGTGATTGATACGTGATATTTTTACCGCCCTCTAGAGTTCTAGAACGTGTCCCAAAAACTTCTATCTACATGAGATTTTCTCTTATTTCTTAATTATCATACAATTTTATTCTCGTGTTTCTAACAGTCCAAATTCAAACGTCCAAAATAGAACTTGGGTAATAACTTGGTAACTTAATAGGAAATCAAAAACATAAAAATACATGCAAAAAATATATAATGATAGATATGTTAAAAATATATCTTTACTGAGAAAATGAGACACAAAAATAGAAAAATGTAGTAACTCTTGAATTTCGCTATTAATTTATTTGAAAAGTGTATTCCATGTGAAAAACCTTTATAAAAGTTTTAAAAATTTTGATTTAGTTTTTTTGTATACTTAATTTTTCTATCATTATTATAAGAAATAAATACGACAAAAATCTGATACAAGAACTTTTTGGACACGCGAAAATTAAATATAGCAAATCATTTATAATTATATTTTTAGAAATTTAACTATTTTATTTATTATTATAGTAACAAAATAATTACATGACAAGCGTTAGTTATTTGATATAATCCAAATTTATGTTTTTTATAAATCCTTTACTTTTTCTTTAAAGTATTTTATTACCATTAGTATTGACTGACATAGGCAATTACGCACCTTTTGAATATGTTAAAAACGCATTATTTTATTAATTTATGTCTAATTTATTGTTGATAATAATATTATTGAGTGGATGCAGTGTGATTCATACCTTTAGTAATAAGTTTGAAAATAAACGTTTCAAAAAATCTTTAGCTGTAATTTTTATAACGCTTTAAACCTTTTAAATATCTGGAATACTCTTCATAATCGCGAAATCATCACTATTAATAACAGTATAATAAATTATGTTAAAAAAATAATAATAAAAAAGTGTTATCAAGCACCTTTCTTGAAATGTTAGGTACTTGTTATAAGTATTTTTAACATTTCACATTTCATTGTTTATGGTATTTTTAATTTATTATTATTAAGTATAGTATGTTATTAGTCTTGTCTAAGCGGGGGAATTGCTTGAGTCTTATGCCTTTATTATTCATTTCGGTACGGGAGACAGGGTCTAGCTGGCTTACTGGCGAACCTCAAATATCCTAAAAAATACACAGTCTGGCAACACGCGGATTATACGCTAGACAAGCGCAAGTCCATCTTTAACAAAAAATTGAGCGAGTCTGCTAGTACTCGAGACACTGGTGTAAACATATCCTATATCGACATCATCGACATGAAAATCTAATGCCACCTTAGGCGTGTGACGCCTGAATACAGGCAATCACTTATTTGGAATTCGTTGCCTATATTCTGGCGCGTTAGAAAGAACGTAATCACTGCGCATGGTTATGATGTCACATCCGCTTGCACATTTTCGTTCTATTTGCCGAGATTACCCTTATACCGCCGCGTAAGATGTTTACACGTCAAAAAGGCAAAAATAAAAAAGTGTCGAAACCGGGGGCAAAAGTCAAGAAAAAAAGCTCAAAAAAAATAAAAACTCAATTCTTAATATCTCTTTCAGAAGTTTCACTTCAGTTGTGTGCTTATAAAGGTGAGGCACAATTTTTTTTGTATTTCATAATATCTTGTGGTCAGATGGCAAAACCAGATATGTACATTTTTGCTCATTTTTAGATTTTTATACCTACGAGTTCGTCTCTAAAAGTTCTATCTGCCAACTTGGGTTTCACAGCTCTAGGTTGTCTTCTTTTCCTATAGTTCGGTGGTGCCAAATGAGGCATGTCAAAATTAGTGATTTGTAACAGATGGCAAAACCAAATATGTTATAAATTTGGTTTTGTCATCTTTGCCTTAATAGGCGACGAACAATGGAAAAAGATGGCAAAAGCAAGTATGTTAACATGTCTGGTTTGCCATCTTTGAGTTTTGACGCAAAAAGATGTCAAAAGCAGGTATGTAAACATGTCTTATTTTGCCATCTTATTGTAATACATAGGTATTTAAAGATAATATTCTGACATATCTAGTAGTTTCTTTAAAAATTTTAGGTTATGTGCATTTGTTTTCATTTGCCGGACGCCAAATAAGTTTTTATTAGGAAAATCCAAGGGAAAATCCTCTGTTTAAGTCTTATAAATATTGAAACTTAGTGGATTTCTTCTTTAAGAGGACTAAAAAATTATTTGTTTAAAGTGTGGAAAAAGTTTTGTTTCACGTGCTTTGTGACTAGTGCATTTTTGCGGTAATAAAAGTTAAACAAACAACACAATTCAATATCTAGAGGAGCCTGAAAGACAAAGTGAACCTAGCCTAGCAGAAATGACCCCCGTTAATATTTCCCGTTATGGAGAATCAGAATTAAGGGAAAATAATATACCTACCTTGGCAGAACTTTCGGGCATTGATATTCAGGATATTGGTAAGTCTTTTGTTACTATTAAGCTCTATTAAAGTTTAACACATACTTATATTCGTAACTCCTTTACTTCTGACACAGAAGTAAGGTTTTAAAAATAATAATAGTATCAACTCAGTTAAGGTCCACTAAAGCAAGGTGACAAGTTAATAGCTAAATCGATGCTAAAATGGCAACAAGAAAGAGATATATAAAATTGACAGGAAAGACGCTCGGATTGTAGGCACGTGATACAGAATTATTTTTATTTCATTAACGAAGCCTGACAGAGAAAAATGAATATCACAATTAAGCTTAACAAAAAATTTGACATCGCTTAGGCCCAACTTGCTATTTTCCGGAGTAAATAATTAATCAACGTGATATCTGTTTTTATATTCAATACGTTTTTATTTTTAGCAATAAGTTGATGAGCCCGGAGCGATATTTCCTGAAGTTCTGGAAAGTTGCGATAGCTTTTAAAACGCTCTCGGATCTTGTACGAAAGCCACCACCAGAGCCACTGACATCCAGTAACGATAATGGACCCTTAAACGTAAACGAAAATAACATGCTAGCAAGTTCAATTCAAAAGGGATTTAATATTGATAATGACAGTGAATATGAGATTAGCTGCTTTAGTGATTGCTTACAAACAAATATCTGTTATTTTTTTGTCACTTATAATATCAAACATGACATTGTGTTAGCTCACACGTAGTGTGAGCTGTGGTGATCGTGTCAAAAATAATAAAAAAAGTTTTTCCGATTTCAACATTTTTTATATATCTTTGCGTTTTAGATGATTTTGAAACTTTTTGTCGCGCCGTCTGTCTGTCTGTCTGTAAAGACCAATGCGCATAACTCAAAAACTGCTTGCCCGTCCACTGACAGCTTTATGTTACATTACTATATAGACTAACGGCTCATGACAGTTTTTTCGGCATGATCGTTTACCGTCGGCCATTCGAATTTTTGTCTTTCATTGATCGAGTATTAATGCGTGATGTCAAAATTGGAGCTCTCTTTCGTGCAGAAACATTCGGAATGTTGACGCGAAAGTGTATTAAAAAGTTGCGATTTGGCATGATTGTTTACCGTGGGCCGACTGCTTTAGACGATAGTTAATGACAGAAAAGTCCAGCGGACAATTATCTGCCGACCTTTCGCGTGGTTATAAATTGGCCAAAAATTCATTTGTTATTGCAAAAAAATGACTATTATGGTATGATCGTTTACTGTCGGGCGTTCATGGCGATCGTCTATTTATGTTATGTGGTAGCGAAAAATATCAAAGGCCGACGGTTTTCACAGTTGGAAAAATTTTTTGTGATAAATTCAAACTGCATTTTTTTTTTATGAATATGGCATGATTGTTTACCGTCGGGCGTTTGACAATGTTATTAAATTTCGATGAAATATGGATGATTATATCACTGGCCGACGTTTTTCACGGTTGTAAACATTCGGCCGACGCAATTAACAGTTCAAAGAAACGCATACAATTTGGACTGTTTGTTTACCGTCGGCCATCAGTTTCATTCAATTGATAATGTTGCAAAATGACGATGTGCACATGGGCCGACGAATCGGATGGTTAAAACACCTTTTAAACAAATTAAAAAGATGTAAAAAAATACAAACAATTTTAACTGATTGTTTACCGTTGGCCATCAGTTTCAGTAAACTGATAATATTGCAAAACGACGATATCTACGTAGGTCGACGAATCGGGAGAATAATTTAAATGCTATCAAATAATTGAATATAATAATTTAAGATTGCATAACATATAGGTAACTAAATTTGAAATATTATACATATAACATATTATATTCCGGCATATTTAGAGCAGGAATGTCAGCAACAGCTGTAACAAACGCACGACAGTCCTTTATTTATTTTCAGTTGCCAGTTTATAAAGAGGCGTCGTCGTGGGTGAATGATCACAGTGGTTTTAACGTCGAAAAATCGGCAATAACGGCAGTATTACATGCAAAAATATTCTGAAAATGTGTAAATAGTCGATGATCACTACAACACGTCGACTCTTATAAAAATAGTTCGTGAAACTTTTAAACTTAATAAGCAAAACGTGTGGCAAACTACATCAAAAGATTATCATAACCGGTTCAAAAGGGAAGCTGCTTACGAAATATTAGTGGAAAAAATTAAAGAAGTGGAGCCTTTGGCAAACAAAGATTGTGTAAATAAAGAAATTAATAATATGCGTAGCAGTTTTCGGAAAGAATTAAAAAAGATAACGGAATCGATGAGAACAGGAAGTGGTGCAGACGAAGTATACCAGCCAAAATTGTGGTATTTTCAACTCTTACAATTCTTAAATGACCAAGTACTTTCCACAGCTAACAATAAACCAACAACAGCAAGAGCATCGTCTGTCGATGCCATCACGTCCAAAAACATGGACAAATTGGTACGCCTCAAGGCTGTCCGCCACATTTTACGCAGTGTGTGGAGACCCCCTTCTTTTTATGTTCGCCTCGAGGTCTAGCGCCTCAAGGTTGGCCTTAGGTTTTACCGTTGCGTGTGGAGCCTCCTTAAGGATACAGTAACAAAAAATAACAGTGGAATGTTCTCTTATCAGTGTTGATGCCCACAATTTCGTTCAACAACATACAATAAATAAACCGGTCGATCGGGTATAGTGCTGGCGCTGACCATAGGTTTTATGTGCCCAATTTTCTGAACAGCTTATTAAAGTATGTCTGCTTGTAAAAAGTGCAACGCAGAGGAAGGCGACTCGTACTCTCTTGCAAAATGTGACAATTGCAAGACACTACTGTATGTAAACTGTTCCACTCTTACAGCCTTTGAGCACAAGGGGGTTACGGTTAAGAAGCGATCCCGTTGCGTGGCCTACAACTGTAAAGAGTGTCTTCAGCTCAAAACTACGGATATTGGAGACAAGAACACATTGTCTATTTTAAATCAGCTACTAAATAAAAGCTTTGAAGAGGTTAAAGGCCTTATCCTTAAAACCGAAAAATCAAATGAAAAGCTTTCAAAAACACTAGATAGCACAAACAGATTTCTGACCTCTTTCGAAACTGAGCAAGCTCTTGCGTCCAAATTGGATGTTTTATCCACGACTGTTTGTGACATTAAGAAATGCAACGAGGAACTTCAGGCCAGTGCCAGTGCCACGACTCTACTCACGACAGGCAACGATCAAAAACAGCTACAAGATCTGCAATTTACATATGAAAAATTAAAGAGCAACAAGCGGAAATACTGTGCCTTAGGAACGAACTAGGAAAAATTAGCACCAGCCTCAGGGTAAATCCCGCCGGTACCCAATAAAATTCTAGTTGCAACTCTATGACTGGAAAACAAAACCAATCTGAAAAACTAGCCAATACCCCATACAGTTCAAAAAGTACTGGCCTCGTAGGCCAAAAAAAAACTGACGAAACTCTCACAGCTGCTGAGCTAACTCCTCAAACCTGTATTATTTTCTCCAAGATCTCGAACGACGCGTCAGATGCGACAGTAATGGAATATCTAAAAAATAATTCTGGCGAAAGTGAAAAGTTCTATATTGAAAATATACCCGTTAAGTCGGGCGAATACAAAGCTTTTAGAGTGAAGGCCAGCCCCAAAATTGGCCTGAACATATAGTTATTAAAAAATTTCAGCAGATACAGCCATTTCGTTCCTAGTTTCCAAGCAGTTACAACAATCAGGGAAACAGTAAAAATCGAAGCTTCAACCGCAACAGCCGATGCTTTAATCACCAACCGAGATGGAAGAGATAACTGTCAAACACACATTTGGAAAACCATCCACGTTAACACACAAGGCATCACAAACAAGATATCTCAATTGGAACTTCTGTTACAACAAGAAAATCCACAATTTTTATATGTGTCGGAACATTGGAGCAAGCAAAAGTTACTACCATACTAGGGTACCAATTAGCAGCCAATTTCTCGGAAAAAAACACTCTCATGGTGGTGTTGCCATATACAGCAAGAATGAACACTTCAAAACCATGGACTTACTAAAATTCTCAACAGAATTAATTTTAGAATGCGTACGTATCTCATTTAAATTTAATAATACAAGTATAGCTCATTTGTGCAATAATAATAACCTAAAAAAGTTTCAGCAGAGTCATAACTGCCTTTAATGAAACACTTTGTTATATTACATCTCAACATCAATT
The DNA here is from genome assembly GCA_016904865.1 of Pissodes strobi. NCBI lineage: Eukaryota > Metazoa > Arthropoda > Insecta > Coleoptera > Curculionidae > Pissodes > Pissodes strobi. The sequence goes on from JAEQML010056316.1 coordinate 20,558, forward strand.
TATTTTAATATGCGGTGACCTAAATGTAAACTATTTAAAGGAAGCACATAAAAAAAACATTCTCCCCGACTTGCTGGAAAGTTTTAATATACGGTCTATTCTACCACTTGAACCCACTAGGGATTCCCCGAATCATACTCCCTCCGCCTTGGATTATGTTATCACAAACCTCCTCAACTTTCAGGCCAATAATCTTGAGGCAAACATAGTGGACCATAAAGCACAAATCATTATCTCGGAAAGTAACAGCCTTAACAATGAAATTGTAGTCTCCAATAAACATTACTTTAAAAGATTTTATGACGCTCCTAATATTTTTCAGCTTAACTATCAGTTATCCAGGGCCAACCTCGGCCATTTACGATTATATACCCTCAAGACGTAAACGAATCATGGTTTTTCTGGCACAATTTTCTTTATTGTTTAGAGGTTCTAAACACATATTAAAAAATTAAAGATAAAAAACACTGAAAAAAATAAAGCATGGCTAAATTCGGATCTAATAAAGCAAAGTGAGCATTTAAAGGACTTATTTTGGCTTTCTAATACTCTCGGTACTCAGGAATCTAAACAACTTTACTGTCAGACAAAAAAAATATTTCATGAACGACTAACTGTAGAAAAGCACAATTTCTTGAAACAAAAACTAATAGATACCGCATACAACTCAAAAATTATCTGGCATGTAGTAAACACTAGGTTCTGGAAAAATAAAAAAAAAATAACAAACCCTACCACAATTTTATCTAATGATACTTACCTAACTAACTCATTAGAAATTAGTAATGAATTTTGTAGTTTTCTTTTGTCACCAGCGCCGCATACTTAATAAATTCAACCTGCAATGATAATTTCAGCATGTCGGATTATCCTGTGAACCTTATTTACAATCCATTTTTGTCACAACTTTTAGTACACACGAGTTGTACTCTCCTTTAAAAAAAAATTAAAAACGAAACAACATGCTCTGGCCTGTATGATGTCCCAGTCTTTGTTTTAGAACAACTTTAGCATTTTAGCTATATAACCTAATTAAGTCAAGTCATCTTTAATTTATAAATTGTTAACGACTGGAGGCTCCAAATGAGAAGCTCAAGTCTTGTTACTGTAACTTTCTGTGAAATGTTTTAGCAAAACTTTTAGCTCTTAGTTTTAAGTTTTGTTTTGTTAACTATTCCTATACAACTTGTAACTGTCAAAACAGGAAGATTGAAATAAATAAATAAAATAAATAAATGACTATTCATAGCACACTCGACGGAAAAAGTGAGAATTTCCATTTTCTTGTACGCTCTAGAGCGCAAAATAGGTTCCGCGGCATTCGTCGATTTTGCAATTTCATTTGAATTTGGTAATTAGTTACTTTGCGCGCGGCTGTAGAAAAAAAAATGTTAAAGACAAAGTCGGTTCCGATCAATATAATATGTGGCAACCTTGCAGCCAGTCAGGAGGGTAGGGGTACCTAGTGCAACTGTTCAAAAATTTCTGAATCTTTGAAAACTCCCTATTAGATATTGCTATCTACCGATTCATCGGCCCAGGTACATATCGTCGTATTGCAATATTATCAGTTTACTGAAACTAATTGCCGACAGTAAACGATCAGCCCAAATTGTTAATATTTTTTTAGAAATTTTTAATTTTTGTTTAAGGTGTTTAACCGTTTGATTCGTCGGTCCACGTTCACATCGTCATTTTGCAACATTATCAATCGAATGAGGCTGATGGCCGACGGTAAACAATCAGTCCGAATTGTTCATATTTTTTTACAACATTTTAATTTGTTCATAATAGTTAATAACCGCCTGAATCGTCGGCCATTGTTATAAACAACAATATTTCCTCTAAATTGAAGTAACTGTCAATATTTTACACGGTAAACAATCATGCCATATTCATAAAAAAAATTGCACTTTGAATTTACCACTAAAATTTTTTCTAACTGTGAAAACCGTCGGCCTTTGATATTTTTCGCTACCACATAACATAAATAGACGATCGCCATGAACGCCCGACAGTATAAACGATCATACCATAATAGTCGTTTTTTTTGCAATAACAAATGAATTTTTGGCCAATTTATAACCATGCGAAACGTCGGCAGATAATTGTCCACTGGACTTTTCTGTCATTAAAACTATCGTCTAAAGCAGTCGGCCGACAAATCGCAACTTTTTAATACACTTTCGCATCAACATTCCGAATGTTTCTGCACGAAAGGGAGCTCCAATTTTGACATCACGCATAAATACTCGATCAATGAAAGACAAAAATTCGAATGGCCGGCGGTAAACCATCATGCCGAAAAAACTGTCATGAGCCGTTAGTCTAATAGCAACAACCTGTGCCTATTCACCGATACCGGTCTAAGCTGCCTGGCGAACCCACTTATCTTTAATAATAATTAGATATTATTACTATTAAAAAGAGATGTTTTTGCATTAATTTGTCGACATTTGAAGAAAAAACAGCATATTTTATTTGGAGGAAAAGTTACTTTTCATGGCTTGCTCTCTATTACCAGCCTCATTCCGTTCGGCTGTTAAACACGAGCGCGCCATGAAAAGTATCACTTTTCCTCCATATAAAATAATATACTATTATCAATCTTATCTTATCGATAAAGACTGTCATCAGTTTTTTAAAGATTTGCCAGTGAGTGGCAAATCTAAAGAATTTGATGAGCTAGAAAACATGGTCGACTCAGACGAAGATGAAAACAATTAATATTATATTAATTAATTTGGAAAATAAAAGCGTTTTTACCCAAAATCATTTTTCATACTCTTAGAAGGGAATGATCGTATAGAAATTTATTATCTGCTTAAAAAAAAACACATCTTTAGATATACTTAAGTAAAATGGAAATTGTAAGATGGCAAAACGAGATATGTCGGTACATTTCGGAAAAAATAGCTCTTTTAAAGAAAATTGTCACTTGAACCAATTTTTATCATGTCTGTGACGTTAACCACCCACGAATTTTTGCGATTTTGTTTTATATAACCGAAAGGGCATGTAAAATAGGGTAGATTAAGAAAATAAAAATTGCAGACGAAGCCCTTTTTCACACAAAAAACACTTTTTTGTCATACGCTCCCAAAAATAGCTATTTTACGGACTCATTTGAGTCCGTAAAATGTTTCTTTTTAGGCCTAGTCCCTAAAGGTCGTCATGGCAACTTTTACGGACTATTCCAAAATTCCTGAATATGTCTAAATGTCAAATTTCGAATGACATGACAAAATTGTCAAAGAGTTGCTACGATATCAAATTCTAAGCTAACTTTGTCGTACATTATGATTACAAAAATTATGGTAAATTTGCAAATCTAGGCGTTCTGAAGAATTGCAAAAAGCGTATAAATGAAAATTAAATTTTGGGAGCGTATGACAAAAAATAGTGTTTGTCACACGTACCTAAATAAAGTTTTTCAGGACTCATCTGCTATTCCAGACTCGGCTAACGCCTCGTCCGGAAACAGCAATGATTCGTCCTGAAAAACTCCATTTTAGGTACTTGTAACAAAAATAACTATTTAAAGACGGAAATTTTTACTTACTTCATGCAAAATATGACATAGCGGGCACAATGTTGCCAAATTGTAATAAAGTGATGTCATGTAGGTACCCTTTATCAAAAAAAATAAAACAATATATCCCGACAGTTTACTGAAATTTCCGGCAATAGTTTTATATTTTTCTTCTCTTTAATGAAAAATTTACAGAACAGGATTGAAAATAGCCATTTTAAAGCTAAATCCATTGCCGAACCGAAACAAATTCAAACTAATCGATATGAATTAGACGCAACCTTCAGTGCTGGATTGTACCTATCCTATTGTACTAACCAAAACTAATGTAAACCAACCCAAACAAACCTAAGCCAAACTAATTAAAATGATGACAGTCGGACTTTCGCGAAAGCTTGTACCTACTGGCTTAAATGAAACGCAACTAACCATAGCTAACCCAAACTAACCAAAGCTAACAAAGGCTAACCCAAAATAATGGAAATGATTACGGTCGGGCTTCCGCGAAACAAAACTAATCATACCTAACCCCAACCATTGTCTTTGTCCCTGAACGAATAGTTTCGGCAAATTTTTGCAAACCAATCAATTGTTGTCCCAGATATCTAAAAAGGGGGCCCAATTTTAGGGCTTCACCCCCAGGAGCCCCTTTTTGCAAAACTGTAGAAAATGGGACTCTCATACCAGGGCCCCCTTTTAAGGCTGGGGGCCCAATTTTACGGCTTCGCACCCTGGGGCTCCATTCCTAAATCTGTAAGAAATGGGACTCCCGTACCATAGGCCCCATTCTAGGGCTTCGCCCCCATGGGGCCTAATTTTAGGGCTTCGTCCCCAGAGCCTCTTTTTCAAAATATTTGGAAAATAGGGACCCCACACCGGTGGCCCCATTTTAGGACTGTGCCCCTAGTTATAGTTTGGCGAGAATCTGTTACTCACGTAGCTTCTTTCTTTAGGAATAAAATTTTATGATAAATCAATAATAAAAAAAGTTTCCCATCTAACATGTAATTTTTTACCACATTCCCAGTGGGGCACCCTAGTAGCAATCGTAGAAAAAGTGTAGTGTGCTACACGTGCTGAAAAGTCTTATTTTCAGCACTTGTTGCACAATATACTATTGTAATAATTAGCCACCTTTTTAAGAGTCAAACTTTCTATTTGTGCTATTATGTGCATATCATTTTCAGTATGTGAATACAAATAATATGAGGTACGTTATTTTTTTCAATTCTTTCTTACAAAAATATTTCGTCCGCAGATTTTTTCTCCTAAAGTACTTCAAATAACATTCGCTTTGCATAGCATATTCGAAAATTGTTTAAATCCGTCGGTGGTTAAGGTCACCACAAGGGTCACCAGAACATTCGCTTCTGTCGTGTGGTTTTAAGCACACGCCATTTTTTTTAAGACTTTTGAATTTTTAGTTATCACGTGCAATTTCACATTTTTTGTCATTTTCTGAAAACGAACGATATATCACCTGAATTTTTACGTTTCTGTATGTTCAAGATAGAAGAAATGTTTTTCACACTGGCAAAAGTAGTCTTTCTCAGCAAAATACAAATTTCCGAGAAATAAAAAATAAGGAAGTTTTCTATTTGTCAAGAAATTTTGCAAGCTGTAGATAATAATGCAGGCATAAGGTGAAAAATATATAAAATTTGGCCTCGACCAGTTTTTTCATCAAAACGAATAAACTATCAGGAAAGCGAGTAAGAGATTAAGAGACCTAGAGGAACAAAGACTGAAATAGATTCTATTTTAATAATAATAATATCAATATCGTAAATTAGCCATAAAAAGTCTATATTTCTCATAAGTGTACTTAACTTTCAAGTATTGCTTAATTTCAAACTGTCTCGTCAGATAAATTTATAGGTGGTCCATTAAATATTTCTGTAGCCCATAAACTCAAGTGGCGTCTTGTGACCCTAAAAATTGCCCCACGTACTTAAGAAACTGCAGTTATTATAAAATGGAAAAGTAGGGTATATCCACACGCCTTCGAAATAAACGTGTTCAGAAATTTAATTTTAATTACTTAATAATACTTTTACTTTAATACGTTTTTTTATATATTACTTTATTTCTACTGTAAGACTGAGTGCTGACAAGGTAAATTTGTATATAAAAATAAACCCAGAAAATAATGAAACATTCCAAGCTTTATGAATATACTAGCTTGTACCCGCGGCTTCGCCCGAGTTGAAAAATCTGAAAAAAGAGTAAGAATTAAGAAAATAAACACCTAACCTCAAGAATAGAATAAATTAACTACTGCTTAAAGGTGACAGAAAATGAAAATAAATAAAGAAAAAATAGAATTAAAACTAACAGTAAAAATCATATTCTTTTTCTGTGCATTGCTTTTTGTTGATTGAGGTTTAGTTTATTAAGTTTATTATTTTTAAGTGTACATCCGAAATAGCTGATGCTATACTCAATTGAATAATGAGCGGAACGCGCCGCGCCGCTATTTACTTCTTGTATCAGATGGCGTTAAATGTCCTTCAAATGGAACGCCAGATGGCGTTGAATTCTATTCAAATTTCTCAAACTCTTCGTCGGACGGACATATATGCCTGCCACAATCTTTTGGGCTAAAAAGTGTCCTATTTCATGAGGATCGCCTGTTCGAGAGCAGCAGCAGCAGTTACAATCGAAGAGCGCTTAAGGCAACACCTTATTCGTTCGATCTCTCGATTCTACAGCGAAAACAATAATAAAGCGACAGAGAAAAGCACGACCAGGGCACCGTCATGCTGACGGGAACGGCGAGCCCCCCGGGCGCAAGGAACCCACCATAGAGGACTATGACGAGCTGGTTAAGGTCAATGCAGGCCTCCACCAAGACCTGGAGGCTTCAAAACTCCGACTTGCAAAGACCATTGAACACTTTGAGGCGAAAGCCAAAGAGAAGGAGAAGAGACTCATGGAACAGGAGAAGATTATCGCTGCTTTGCAGGAGCAGATGTCAAGGTATGGTAAAAATTCAGCTATCACACCAAATGTCAACACCACCAACACCTCATCATCGACACCAAGGATGGACATTTCAACTTCCTCCTCAGAGTCCTCGGATAATGAGGAGTTTACTTCAGTAAATGCAAAGAAAAGAAAAACGTTTAATAAACCTAAATCTCAATCCGATTTTCCAGAGCTTCCTCCTCCTAAACATCCCAAAGTTAATCCATCCTTAACACAGAAGCCTAACATAGTCGAAGCGGCCTCCAAGGGCTCCGGCTCTTCTAAGGACGCTTCGAGCACCAGGTCTCAACAACCCGCTAAACATCTAAAATGATCACTAAGCCTAACCAAATTTCTCAAGGCTCTTCAAGCCATGATGGTAGCGCGACGAAAGTGCGTGTGCTGCCCATAGTTCTTCGGGACAAGGAACGCTACTCGAATGTAGCAAATTATTTCAAGATAAACAAAGTTAACTTCGGCAAGGCCGCTGTCGTGCCGGAAGGAGTCAAGCTCTTTCCGGACACGCCAGCCGATTATAGAGCAATATCAAAGTATTTCGAAACCAATAAAATCCCGTTTCACTCCTATCGATTCCCTGAAGAGCGAACACTTCACGTTGTACTACGTGAAGTGCTCGAGAGATGGGGAACCGAGAAAGTGAAGCAGGAGCTAGTTAACTTAGGCTTTCACCCAATCAATGTTGTTAGGTGGTATAGCAAAGCAGGCAAGCCTATGCCATTAGTGCTTGTTATACTGCCTAACAGCGAAAAATCAATTTACAACATCGAATTACTAGACAATATAACAGTAAAGGCAGAAAGTCAGCGCACCAAAGCACGCGACACGCAGTGCCATAGGTGCCAACTATATGGTCACTCGGCGTTTAAATGCGAGGCCGACCCATTATGCGTCCGGTGCGCTGACTCTCACTTAACAAGCGAGTGCCCCAAGGATAAGGAGAGGCTGCCCGACCCCAAGTGCGCCCTCTGCGGAGGCGCATACACGGCAAATTACTCTGGGTGTGAAAAACATCCGAAAAACATTCGTCTCAAGGCCGCGGCAGCCTCTCCCGACCCGACGGCCAATAAGGCACCTCCAGCGAGCTTCAAGTGGGGCTCGCAAGACAACAGCAAGCTGGCAGCTCCGGCAGCGCCAAGTATTACTGACATTACGTCGACACCAATCGCGATTCCAGCCCTATTTTCTGATCACCTCCCTGTTCTCATTGAGTACGGTAACCCGCTCTCAAGAGGACAGGGCACGGTATCAAGTACTTATCATAACTGGCACAGGCTCCAGAACATTCTCAAAGACTCTCCTCCTATAGACGACCCAACAGACGTTGACGCACTGGAGAGAGCAGTAGACACACTCACAGAACGAATTGTACAGACAGTAGCCCAAACCTCGTTTACGAAAACATCTAAGTTTTCCAAATACGGGAAACTTCCGCCTGAGATTATGTCCTTGATCCGTGAGAAGAACAGACTCAAGAACTTGGCACGTCGGGCTGGAGATCCGGCGGTCAGGGTCAGAGTCAACGTTCTCACTCAGCGGGTCAAGGATGCGATCTCGGGCAAGGTGAGCGAGGAATGTACTATAAAAACTCAAAATCTGACACGAAGACGGTACTGTGTTCAAACTGACCAGAGCACTGACCAGAGGTAGCAGAAAGCCGCTACCTCATATAACTAACGACAATGTCACGTATACAGACCCACAAGACAAAGCTGAACTGTTTGCAGAGATTCTTTGCTAATAGTTTAGCGAAAACAAAGACTCTATTACTAACTTAACGTTGAAGAAACTACCGGACAACATACTCACGGACTTGGCGACTATAACTAACTCAATTATCACTCTTGGCCACTTTCCAAGCGCTTGGAAGAAGGCCAAGGTCATTCTGCTTAAGAAAGGTAGGGAAAGCCCTAACAAGGCAAGTAGCTACCGACCTATAAGCCTTCTCTCTGGCCTTGACAAGGTGGTGAAGAGGATAATACTCAGACTCATCAACAGTTTCATGGACAATACGCAAGCCCTACCCCCGGAACAGTTCGGATTCCGGGCAGGGCTAAGTTCTACTAACCAGACGGTACGACTAGCCTCTGACATCCTCAGGGGCTTCAACAAACGTTGGCATACGGGAGCAATATTCTTAGATGTCAGAAAGGCTTTCGATAAGGTTTGGCATGACGGTCTGATCATGAAGATGATAAGACTAGGCATGCCGAGCCAACTAATCAAGGTAACTCAATCCTACCTGCATAATAGATCCTTCATAGTGGCCTTGGACCATACAGAGTCACAGACTAAGCCTATCAGGGATCGCTGCTGTCGCCGGCTCTTTATAACATCTACACACACGACATTCCAAAGACCCCACTAACCAAGTTGTATCTGTTTGCGGACGATACGGCGCTAACAGCAGCGTCAAAGAGTCCACGCATCGTTTTACTAAGACTTAAGGGGCATATCAACCTTTTAGAGATGTGGCTGCGAGACTGGAAAATAAAGCTGAACTCGGGAAAAACCCAGGCAGTGTTATTTTCCAAGTCCCGTCTAGCCACCCCCGAAACTACCGTTAGGTTAGCCGGGTCAAAGATAACCTGGCAAACAAAGGCCAAATACCTAGGTCTCATATACGACAGGAGGCTCAACTGGTCTGAAAACACAAAACGAACTATATCTGGAGCAAATGGCCAAATAGCCGCTCTATATCCGCTATTAAACGCAAAGAGTAACACAATCAACAGTACACTATCACAAAACACAATACATTCGCTACACGATAGCTGAATATAACCAGTCCTTGTAACATGCAAGAAGCAGCCTACTCATGTCTATTTATAGTAGCTCATACAAAAGAAGTTATAGGCATGGCCTGACTTAGTGCCATAACAGAAACAAGTGAGGATCGCCTGGGTAGCTTACGCGTGAAAGCGTAGAAAACAAACTCACATTTGTATTTATAATATTAGTTTTGGGGCAAAAATTGTCATATGCCCTTTACAATACTCTTGAAAATATCTGTACAAAATTTCTTGTTATCTTACTTTTTAATGATCTTTGACAGTTTAAATAACATCAACGCGAACGATGTCGCGGGTAAAAACTTAACAATTTTAAGCACTTGCGGGCAACAACTTTACGAAAACTCCACAATTTTTCGGCACTCTAACACGAACAACCCTTTCAAACGCCAAAGTTTTGACACTTAATGAACAATCACAACAATACGTTTCTATAGTAATATAACCCCCGTATGCATTGTCCACAATGTACAACAACTATCTGTACAAAATTTCATATCTTACTTTTTAATGATCTTTGACAGGACAGTTTACCTGTACAAAATTTCGGTTAATAATGTAAACGGATATTTTCAAGCTACTGCGCATGCTCTGTATAGTGTTTAACTTGTGTATATAGTCGTAAAAACAAGAGGCATAAATGTCTCTATTATCTATCTGAAACCACAAAGTAATAACGGTTATATATTTTTAATCTTGTTTCAGGTAAGTAGGTACAAAAGATTTTGCAGATTAAGTGATTCTCAAAAATCAAATTTTCACAAGGTTTAAGCCTAGGTGCCTAGGTATAATAATATTTGCCTATTGCCAACTATCAAAATGTGTGTTGCTAATTCAAAATCGTTAGACCAGAAATACCTACTTTTGCTTTTGCTGTGGCAAGAGGGCTATCCGATAACAGCGTCCATGTTGACAGCCTGTAATAGCTATCATACTGCCAACTGTTAGAAACAAATGAGCATAAAAAATATTGCCGTTTTTTGAAAAGTATTTAATTTTGTAATTCTGTTCGGCGGCATTTAGACCTATTATTATAAATCGTACAAAATCAAAGAAACAAATTATACCTTTTAAATCGAACGAAATGGCCAGTACTTGGAGCTATCATCGGCGAATTTAAGTGCTTACGTTAACAGTCCATATAACTTGTTCAATGAAAAGCTTTTTTGTGAGGCACGGCCCTCTCGAAATACCGAATAGTTTTATTTATAGGTACCCATTACCCAATCCTATAAATCTATATGAGCAACCTTCGACTATTGTGATCTAAAGAAGTGATATAATGCCATAAGATGTCAAAATAAATAAATTTATATTCAACTAGAAGTAGGTAACCATTTCCACAAATGAATTTGCATTGATTGATTGATACAAGAATTATTCAAAAATGCGAAAAAAAAAACTGATTGATAACAAACTTGGCAACAGTGTCCCGTGGCATCATTGAGAGAATAATTATTCTTCCAATAGGAATTGCGCATTCTTCATTCTAGAGTGACCGCCACAATGATTTGCCCAATATCCAATATAGTGGAAATAATGTAATCTCACACATCTTTGCCAAATGTAGGCGCAATGATTATGGCTCGGAACTATTGGAAATAATGGCAAGAAGTGGGTGTTTATATAAGACTAGTTATTCAAATAAGAGAGCGAGTATAAATATTTATGAATGTTAGATCATGTGAATCTCCGCCACTGGTTCTCCCAGTGCGACGCTGGCTTAGAATAACAATGTCAGCACCTGGCCTGTGAATATTATAAGATTAAGAATTTGTTAACGTTGCAGTTATTGGATAAAGCAGAGTATGATTTGATATCTCGGCAGAGAAGCTTGTATTTAATCGTAATTAATCGAGTTTGGAGCTAATTTCTACATTATTTCTAGTTTAATTAAAATGAAAGTACATAAAAACTAACATCAGAAGTGGGGTATCTCCTAGTTGTGATAAACCATGGAGAAAGAATCTAAATAAGTGTGTAAAAAGTAACTTTTCAGTGTAAGAATCAATGGCCGATAGTTCGCGTACGAGACGTTAGTGGCCAGAGTAAGAGTGAGAAAGAGTTAATGGACCAGAACGATATGAACAATCAAATTTTACAAATGTGAAAAAGGCAGCAGAAAAGTAACACCGAATTTCGAAAGGCAAAATTGGCAATTTTCTCAACAACACATGGCCAACTCAGCACTCAGCAGCTCAGACGTCTGTCGACGCATGACGTAATTCATTTCGACAAGTGCGCAGGTTGCGCCAACGCCCTACGCTTGGTTCTGATGTCATCAGTGCTACATCGGCGCAAATCGGACATTCAAGCTTTGATCCAGCATCCAGCGGGCACTCTGCAATATGGCTGAACGATGGATGACGTTGCACTCATTGTCAAAAGTTCTACGGCAACAAATGTTTGATATCGTAAACATGGAGTACCAAAACAAACAATGTAGATATTCTATACAATCCATTAAATATTTTTCGCATTTTGTCTGGATTAGTCAGGATTGGACGAGCAATTAAGTGATGCTATGAAAACAATAATAAAGGCCAATTCATAAACTTGACGATAACGCTTCGTGATGGAATAATTTGTAAATATTGAATCTGCTTTCGTTAGCCCAATTGCAGAAAAGCAACGCCGATACGTAAATGTGTGTAAACATCTTTTACCGCCAATTCAGGTTTAAATTGACTCTTGTGAATTGTGTATTTTTATACGCTGGATATGAAATCGATATTTCGTCAGATTGAAGTGCATCAACTGAAGTTGCATTTGTTTATATCGACGACGACGATGTGCTGTGTCTGCAAAAACTATTGGAGTAGGTCAGCAAGTAGAAGTAGGACCCATGGATTGATATGCAATAATCAGCTGTTAACTGACATTCCATTTCATAACAAGGCCGTCTATCGTGATCCGAAAAAAACCAAATAAACGCTGAAGATACTCACTGAACAAGGGACAAATGATTTCAATAGGAAGCGAGTTAGAGCAGTGTCGCCGTATACTTACTGTCTTTTTTCTAGAAAATGGTCAATTGGCATGTGAAGGAAAATTTAAAGTTTTAAGGCCCATTGGAAGTATTGCATTGTTTGTCCAATGAATGATATGAGTTACGACGAGCAGGTAGTCATCGCAGAACTACCGTTGTAGCCGTGCATGGGCAATTGCACACTTGGTCAGGAAATCAAATGGTATGTACTGAAGTTCTCCAAATATAGATTTAGGCTTTTTATATGGTCCCTGCTATGACAGGCTGTGCTTAAAGATCTCTGTTTTAACAGGTTATGCTTAAAGGTCCCTGTTTTGACAGGCGATGCTTAAAGGTCCCTGCTATGACAGGCTATGCTTAAAGGTCCCTGATATGACAGGCTATGCTTAAAGGTCCTTGTTTTGACAGGCGATGCTTAAAGGTCCCTGCTATGACAGGCTTTGCTTAAAGGTCCCTGATATGACAGGCTATGCTTAAAGGTCCCTGTTTTGACAGGCGATGCTTAAAGGTCCTTGGTTCACCAGGCTATGTTTGAAGGTCCCTGTTATAACAGACTATGCTTAAAGGTCCCTGCTAAGGCAGGCTCTGTTTGAAGGTCCCTGTTATTACAGGCTGTGTTTAAAGGTCCCTGCTTGACAGGCATAAATTGTTTTAATTTTTTTTTAATTTTTAATTTTTTTTTTAGTAATTTAAGGTCCCTCGTACACCAGGCTATGTTTGAAGTTACCTGCTATATCAGGCTATATAAAAGGTCCTCAAATTTACAAATTTGGGCTATGCAAATAAGATCCCTGATCAAGTTCAGGCAAAGGTCCTCAAATAAACTGATTTGGGCTACGTAAATAAATTTGGTGTAAGTTTAGACAAAGGTCGCAAGATTTACAATGTTGGACTTGCTAAACAATATCATTGAAATGAAACTTCAAAAAAACGATATTTGGGCTAAATAAGATCTCTGAAATTATGTTCAGTTTAAAATAAAAATACAATTTTGGACAATATGGTGCCCAGATTTGTGTGCAAGCAAAGATCACTTCAAAGCATTTAGGCTGTGGGGTCTCTAATTAACCTCAATGAAATGGCCAAATGATAACATTTAAAGTTAAGCTGTACACCGTATAGAATTACATGACTATTTAACATTTGATGGCAATTTGTTTATTCTGTCTGTTGTTTTGCTTTTGTTTTATTTTCTCAGTATCAACTTGAGTAAGAAGGACGTAGCGAGGACGCTTCATTGTCAGGTTAGATCATGTGATTCTCCGCCACTGGTTCTCCCAATGCGACGCTGGCTTAGAATAACAATGTCAGCACCTGGTCTGTGAATATTATAAGATTAAGAATTTGTTATAACGTTGCAGTTATTGGATAAAGCAGAGTATGATTTGATATCTCGG
>JAEQML010056317.1:0-34250 GCA_016904865.1 Pissodes strobi
TTGTATTTTTAGTTGCTTAATACGAAAAAAATATAAAATAATTAAAAGAGTCAGTGGCGCACATTTCTTTGTCAACAATATTCGGTATGACGCCCCCGGGATGCCACTGGACTTTATATTTTTATTCTAATTAAGCCTAAATGAGCCCCTTATTACTGCAATTACCACTGCCAAATTTCAACGAAATCAGTAAAATCATATTTAAGATATTAACAAAAAAAACGGATTTTTTATAAAAAGTTTGACACCCTGTATCTTGGAAACTATGCATTTTTGGACCCATGTTTATATGAAAAAATTTTCATGTTTTCTTATGTAGAATCACTGCTAAAATTATTCGAACGGTATTTCCGGAAATCCTGTAAATTTTCCTACTTTATGAACACTCTGTACATGCTAATTCAAGTTTTAATAGTCAAATATTATTTTCTCAGGAAGCAGAAATTTTTAAAAAGAACAACTTTTTCTCGTAAAATCAACAGTAAAGAAGTTTCCCATATGGTTCCAAGTTAGTGAGACATACTGTATATGTAATATCATTGTATAAAAAGAAAAATGAAAGAGGTAACCCGTATTAATTTTTGTTTTGGTGAGTTTTATTCTAGTAAATAGTGAAAATATTGTTTATATATTTTCTTGACTATTATATCAGCCAACCTTTCCTCAGTCGTCTTTATATCCTCAGCAAACTCTCTCACAGATTGAAATGATGTTAGATCCAGTGGTTTAAAGACAACATTCTTATTGTCAGTAGCTTTGATGATTCTTTCTTTTGCGAGTTTCCCTTTAGTCGGGTTTCGACATGCCAAAATCACTCTGGCGCCACGTTTAGCAAAATCTTCTGCTGTTTCATAACCAAGTCCTAAAAATTAATTTATAATATCAGATACTAGTTTTACATTTTACTATTATAGACACATAATATACAATATATTAAAGTCTTTCCAATACTATTTCTTAACCATTTGTTTACAAAATGAATCGCTCACACATGTTCATTTCCCTGTAACCTTTCACGCCTGAAAATAAAAATTAATGTGTAATATAATTTTGCACAAGCATTAGATATATTGAGTTTTGTTGCCTATTGAAAAATAATATTTTACTTTTAAAATTTAGTCAGTAAATTGTTTATGACCTATCAAAATTGATAAAGTTTAAATCTGTCATGATCATGGCTGCCTTTGATATTGACCAAATATCACAGTGATGTTGAATTTTGATTGGATATAACCCAGTTTAATAATGAAACGTGAGTATCGTAATAATCTTCATTATGATACTGGTAGTAAATGTAGATATTTTCTATATTGATATGGAGGATTCATGTATTTATTACCTTACAGATGTTTTGCCTATTCTCTCCACTTATTCATAAGTTAGAGCCGCTTGCTCTGGTAGTATTTTAGCAAAGGAACCTTCATGTGAAATTAAAGAAAGTGCTTTAATTTTATTAAATAAAGATGAATGTGTTGCTTCAACATCTGTTAGTTTTAATAGCACCTGGTTAGCTTTGCTAAAACTGAAGTTGATAAGAGATACTTAAAAATCAACTAAACCTTGTAGTAATTGTAGATATACAGGGTGTCTCTAAAGGATCTGACATCAAAATAAGCCGATTTTCAAAAAACCCCTGGGTACGAGATTTGAAAGTAATGCGTTACAAAATGAACATATATCTTAAAAAAATAGATTTTTATTTTTTAACTTTACTTTATCTCGGAAACGGAGCAATTTCGGACTAAGGTAAGTTGGTTTAAATCAGCTTATTTTGATGTCAGGAATATGTCATAGGATTTTGTACAGACATTTTAGAGACACCCTGTATAACACCTCAAAAATTAATGAATTATTTACCTAATAACACCTCAATATCACACTAACCCAAAAGATCAGTAACCGTAACCAGTAATTAAATGATATGACATTATAATTATTGTCATCTTGCCAAAGTCAATTCAAAGCGCGATAATCTGGAAGACCTTTTTCCTGTTTTATTGTATTTACTAATCATTTTCATTTTTATATTTGTTCGTTCTTGAAAACGGGGGCAGATTTGTTCCTCGAAACGTCGACCGTTTTTCCTTTAGGTTTTTCAGCTTCGTTACGGTCACTAAACTAGCACTTGTGCTGTTTGCACCCTGGAGCCAGAGCAAGCGGCTCTAGATTATGAGCATTATAAGAACCTTTACACAAATAGTGCACTATATAAAAATCAGCCTTTCCTATTGATCGATCCGCATGGCCCTCCGCTCGCTTCGCTCGCTACGGGGGCTCAAGAAAAGGAAATTAACCAGGTGCTAACCCGAACTAACCCAAGACATACCCAAAATTAAGAAAAAACTGTTTAGAAACATAATCTTTAAAAAATAATAAAAAATAGCAAAGGGGTTCGAACCTAGGCCGTCCAGGTGAGACCCAGCTGTATAAACATCTACACCACGAGAGCTCTTGACAGAAATTGATTGCATCACGCAGACATATCGTAATACGAGATGGATCGACCAATAAGAGAGGTCGATTTTTACATAGCGCACTATTTGTGTAAAGGATCTATAAATGCAGATTATGAATAAGTGGAGATAATAGGCAAACATTAGTAAGGTCATGATACAAAGAATTCTTTGTATCATGGGAGTAATCAAATCAGAACAGAAGTCATAACAGTTGTGTCTGATATTTTCAATACACCTGGGATACTTGCGCGTGTTTGCAAGATGTAAGATCTGTGCATTTTAGTTTTTAATTTTTGTGCTTTTGTTATCTTTCTTTGATTTTTTAATAAACATAAATAAGTACTTTGTAGCCTACATATTGTAACTCTCATGCCCGTGTCTCAATAGCCATCATTAAATGGTCATTGCATAATATACTATTTATTTCCATCCTGTCAATATATTTCATTATTTACCTTTATTATGATGTAAATCAATAATGGAGACCTGACCGGCACCTTCGTATCCTGACACGTAAAAATATACCCCAAATGACAAAGCCTACCTGACAAAAATAGTGTTGGAAGATTTCCAAGCAAAGGTAACTTGATTGAATTAATTAATAAACACGAAATTTTATAAAATATAATTAATTAAAGTTTTAATAATTCCATTTCTCTCTCTTGTCAGAATAACTCATTATTTGCTTTCATTATGACCCAAGCTAATAATGAATACTTGGCAAGTTAAAATCAACATAAAATGAGAGTTACTAAAGCTAGTTTTATACTTATCCAAGTTCATGTCAAAGAACTTGGATCAAAGCAGTGGATCAAAGTTATTGTACAATTTATATGATGAAGATGAAGACAAAATTTGACGGCACCGTTTTACACTTGTAAATTTCGTTGATGCCTATGCCTATGATGTTTGTAAACTGTTCCCAACTGGCAACTTACCACATTTTTAGGTTATGCTAAATTGGATATTTTGGCTTGATAAATTTGATTATTGTGTTGTCATATAATAATGAAGAAACGTATAGCTTTAAACAGAAATAAAGCTGCAGCTCTAGATATAATTATTGCGCTGCTTTTAATATGTGTATGTTGGTACCGCCGAATTTGATCAACAATTTGATGAAAAATTGGACGTGTTCTAATTGCATCAAAAGACTTTGACAAGGCGACCTTGAAGTTATTTGATATCAAAGTCCGGTATTACATTTGCGAAATTCATTCAAGGCCGCCTTGTCAAAGTTATTTGACATGAACTTGGATTGTAAAACTAGCTTAAGCCACATAGCATAGGCACAGTATAAGCAAGGAACAGTAACGTCAGTGAGCTCAAATCCCTTGAAGTATTGAGATCAAAGAGCACCGGCAGGCACCTGCTTGCCTGACTTTGCCGTCGTTGGATCACGTCCTATACGAGGGGACGTGCAATTCGTTAAATTTTATTGTCGCATGGAGTCAGTTTCTACTATAAGTCATTTACAATTTAATCATTTTATAATTTCATTCGACACTCTAATTTTAATATATTTAGAAATAATATTTAAATTATAGATGCTTCACGACAGGTCCTTAAGAATGTGTGAAACTTAAAATGATAATAAAACAATAAACAATGCATTTAATATCAAGTTTTGTGTAATGTAGCTTACACTAAAAAATATTAATTTCTTCAAAATTTTAGTACAAACCCAAACTAATATAACTCTAAGATATTTAGTAACATAAAACATAATATACGCAAAGTTTGTTTAATAACTTTTTTCTACGACTGCCCTGAAAATAGACAAACACGCATTAACAACTGCTCTTGAGAACTGGACATTTCAAACATCGTGTGAAAGTATACGTTGCACACGGCGTATGCAAAGTATACTTTTCACACGCTTATTCGGGTATTTAGATTAAAGGGCTTCGTCTTCGATTTAGAGCTTCGCCCTCACTCATCTCTAAAAAAGGGGGTCCAACTTTAGGGCTTCACTCCCCCCAGGTGCCCCTTTTTACAAAACTGTAGAAAATGGGACTCTCATACCAGGGGCCCCCTTTTACGGCTTGGGGCGCAATTTTAGGGCTTCGCCCCCGGGGCTCCATTCCAAAATCTGTAAAAATGAGACTCCCGTGCCATAGGCCACATTCTAGGGTTTCGCCCCCCTGGGGCCTCATTCTTCGCCCCGGGAACTTTTTTCTTCAAAATATTTAGAAAATAGAGATCCCACACCGGTGGCCCCATTTTAAGACTGTGCCCCTAGTTATACTTTAGCGAGAATCTCTTACTCACGTAGTTTCTTTCGCTAGGAATAAAATTTTCTGATAAATCAATAATAAAAAGTTTCCATATAGGTTACATCCCATACAGCACGTCCAATTTAAATTACGTCTCTACAAGATATACACGTGAGAAACAAAATATGTTATGATGAAACTAATTGTTGATCTAGTACTGACGTACACATATGAGATACACCTATGTTTTTGTTGATAGAATTATGTGATATAATCTTTAATAATTGTATACCGTATGCACTTAAGATTTTAAACATTTTTTTATAACGTAAAGAAGGATCATTAGAATGTTGAAATTTGACGTCCGTAAATGATGCCTACAAGGTTTAAGTCATATGTATGTGTGATGCTTTATGCAATATTTGTACCTACTGCATACACCACGTAAAAGTGCGATATACACACATGATGCAAAAAACTATATATACACTCTTTAGTTGTGTCTTGTCGTATCTACATTCCACCATTCAGAAGCACGCCACAGTGCGCGCGCAAGCGTCAGCGTGAGCATACCGGGCATGTGTATCTCATGTGTATCCTCTTTCCTCTATAAAAGTGGGGTAGTACATCCACATCATATAGCAGCCATTTTTGTTTTATCATTTGGAAAGACGCGGAAGTGTGTGTGTCTCTGTGCACTTTGAAACGGATTATAAGGTATAGTAAAAATTGATTAATACTTTATTACTCCTAGGTACCATTAATATTGGAGCTACAATGTTTAATAATATTTATAACCCAAACTAACCCTATGCACCTAAGATTCTTAACATATTTATACAAAGTACAGATGGATCATTGGAATGTTATTGAAATTTAACGTCCGTATAGGTCCCTACATGATGCTTACAATGGTTTAATGTAATTTGTTGGATTTCTACCTAACATTTTTATGTATCTATAATAACGTAAAGTTAATTGGGTCGTTAGAATTTTGAAATCTAACGTTCGTACAGGATGCTGACAAAGTTTAAATCATTAGTGTGGTAATTATAGCTTTAAGTAAAATTTTGTGTATACACCACGTAAAAGTAATAGTACAGTGTAATAACATACACTCTGCAGTTGTGTGTTGTCGTTTCTACATTCGAGGGAGATGGAACAATGCCAGCGCAGAGCGTTAGCATGCTGGCCATTTGTATCTCATGTGGTAGCAGGTAGTAATTATTTTACCATTTGTAATGTTCTGGGGTGGTATGCACTTTCTTATTATAAAAAAACTAGGCGGTCATGGAAATCGAGTAACGATTCTCGCTACACTGATTTTTGATACAAAAATTTTCAACACCCTTTGATGCATGTCAAATATAAAATCGTAATGGATGCTTACATTTGCGATGCACCGGTACCAGCTCGTTCGTATATAGCTCAAAGGCCACACTGGGTATGGATGCTGTAGGAAATGCACAATCAAAGGTCATTGGGTATCACGGCGTATAATGTTCTGCACATTTACTTTTATTGAATTGGAAAGTGAACATCCTTCAGAGTATTTACAGTTACAACCATAACAATTGATCTTTTGTGCTCAGCTTATAGGTACTTTTTTGTATTATTGCAGTGACTTTATGAAAGACTCTTGTCCAATACCCAATTTGCCAAATTTGAGCTCCAAAACGACGTGGCGGTCTGCGAATGGTTACGACAAACGACAAGCAACCAACCGACTGGAGGATTTTTTTTTTGTTTCAAAAAACGAAGAATGGCTGAAAAGAGAGCTGCTAAGCTGCAACAAAGGCTGGCAATGTATAGCATAAGATATATTTGCGTTTTTATTATGTTATTTGAATATTTTCAATACATTTTAATATTCTTGTAAAAGTTCTGTCATTTTCTAGTGTTTTCCTACTTCTGCTTTCTGTTGCACCAATTGATAGCGTTCCGTAGTAGTAACTATATAAAGTGAGCGGCTAAAATATGGAACAAATTCGTTTCAAAGTCAGGTATTGATTTTTTAGAAAAATGCTCCTACACGTCCATTTTAATTTTTTGTTCTGCTTTTTTGCTCTAAAATGAAATTATGCAGGTTGTATCAAAAATCAGATTTGACATCAAACTTAATTTATTTTTAAATGGAACACTATTGCTTCGGATTTTAAAAAATAGTGTTTTATTTAAAAAAAAAATTGACATCAAATCTACTTTTTTGAAACACCCTGTATATTTTCTTTTTGATGCAAAAAAAAAACGGAAGAGAAATTATAATTGACGTGATCGCACATTTTTCTAAAAAGTCAATACCTGATTTTTAAATGAATTTGTTCTATATTTTAGCCGCTCTTTGTATATTATGTGGAAAGAAAAAAAGAACAATTTTAAAGGAACTTTTCTTCAGACAGATGCTTTAGGAAAATAAAAGTTTCGCTGCCTGCTCTTTCGTTCTCATAAAATCATAATATTAATTATTTTTTTAAAATACCTGTTTTGAGAACGAATAAAGGTCAGGCGGCAAAACTTTTATTTTCCTGAAGTAGCTCATGAAAAATTGGTTTCTTTGACAGGGCGTATGCATGGGGCGACGGAGCTACATATACACGGAATAGTATATTTACGTCTAAATTGAGAAGGACAAATGCCATGTGTAAACAGAGTTTAAGCATAATACACAATCACTGTGCAGCCGATAACACACTGTGGATCATTTAAGTTGTGTATATGTAAATGGTATACTGTGGCTACATTGTGAGGCGGACGTTTAACCTTTGTGCATACATGTGTACCTGAAATGTGTAAACGTAGCACATTTACATCGTAGAATTGTGCAACCCTGTGTCTGCATCTAGATACATCGTCACAATGCGAACACATCGTAATCGTGATTTGGTGTGCTGTATGGGATGTAATTTTCTACCACACTTCCAGTGGGGCACCCAGACCCTGTATGTAGCAGTCGTAGAAAGTGTAGGGTGCTACACGTGCTGAAAAGACTTTATGACACTCGTCTACGGCTCGTGTCGTTAAACTGTCTCATTCGTGTGAAAAGTCTTATTTTCAGCAGTTGTTGCAGAATATACTATTTCTATCTTGCTTTCAAAATGATTCCATGTTGATACACAAATGCGTCTCGAAAAGAACTTCTTTTCGATACGGCTTTTGTCGACTGGTTACTAGGATATTAACAAAATTGTTCAATGTCAAGGCCCACTAGCAAAAATTTCGACACCGGTTTCAATGGGATTTCTAGTAATAAAGACGTCAAAAATGGCAATATGGCCGCCCAACTGTTGATCGGGACTAGATTAAATTGATAGTTTTCATTGAAAAACCTTCGAAATAGAAATAATAGTATAAAATACAAGTTTTAAAAGACATTTAGCGCACTCGCACGTCGCACGTTAGGAAACTCCACGCAAGCAGGTCGTTTCCTAATTTCGTGCTAGTGCGAAAAAATAAGGTATTTTAAAACAAGTATCTTAATGTACTATTTTTTCACTATAAAAAACGGTTCTTTATAGGCCGGAATCAATCCTATCGGTTTTGACGGTCACGCCGCGCAGTGTCTTAGACTTAGATACCTAAACTACCAATTTTCAGGTCCATAATAGTTTTATAACCTGAGCTACAATCCCTTCTACAAAAATAAACGACCCCTTTATTGTCACTACTCCCTTAACACCCGTAATTGAAATTTGGAAAAATGATGATGGTGTTTTTCCCTTTGCAATTGCATTGTTTTGGTTTATTTAGATATAAAATATTTTCGTTTTTATTGGTTCCACCCCTATGCTTAGAATGGGAACTATTAGTTTAATTTTACATTTCATGATTAATACAAACCCAAATGGTTTGAAAAGAGAACATGATTGATTAATGAATGTATGGAGTGTATAATTTTATGAATAATATTTTCATGCCTAATTTTTATCTCATCCCTTTAAAAAAAAAACAAGTAGGTAGGTATTTTAATTCTAGATAATATTTACTTATACCTGAAAGGATCTTTTGGGAATCTAAAAAATTATTTTTCACCATCACTTTTACTGAAACAGTTATCCACTGCACAAAATCCAGTATCCACCCATCGTTATCGAAAACGCAACAACAGTCCCTAAATAATGTCTCGCCCTCGTATAATACGTTTGTGCTAAAACTCCTCAAAGTTTCTGTGAGTCTAAGGGAAAACTGGATTGAACCGCTTTTACCTCAGGCGGCAAAATCGAGATTTTTATGCATTTGACGCTACCGTTCATTAATTCTACCGTGGCATAGGATAGCTTTAAGAATGCGTTCAAAAACCTGCAAAAATTTGTCAATATTAACGGTGCGTTCAGAAATCAAAACCTAGAAATCTACATCATATTTAACCTTAAAATTTACTCGACTAAGCTCATTCGGAAAATTCCTGAGAAAATATTTTAAAATAAGCGACTTTCAGTCAAGATTTTTTGATTGTATTTAGAAGATAAGGAAGATATATTTGTATTTTAAAAACATGGATTTCTGAAAACAGCCTTTTTAGACATATGGTGAGTAAAAGCCACCGAAAGCATCACCCTTTGAAACATCTTTATTTTATATCGAGCACGTAAGAAAAACATACCAATACCAATTAGCTGCCTTATTTTTTTGGAGACTGCAAATTAATCTGGAAATTGTGTCAATAACCCGATAATCCGATCATGAAAATGATGAACTTTTGCTAGATATAATTTAAGGCAGATTTAATTGCGATCTGAAGAAAATGTGATGCTGTTTATTTTTCTTAATTTTCAAATAAATGCAGCTACGATTTTTATTTAGATAGAGCACCAAATGAACTAATTAGGTTGAAAAATCAAATACATAAAAATTAACCAAATGTAACAAACTATAAAATAAAGCTGAATTTATACGTAATATATTTTTATTTAGTTAGATCTAGCATGATACTAATAATAAAAGCTTTGAATCCAGGTCAAGCGCACTCCGCAAAAACAGAGTCGGGTCAGCATAGTGAACAGGGAAGGTGTTAAATAAATAACATTAAATGTCATAATCCACAGCACACTCCAGGAAATACTTCGCCAATAGAAACACAATATATTTAGCAGCCAACAATAATTCTAAATAAATACCAAATTTATAAGTATAATAATCCGATTAAGCAATAGTAAGTTTGCGAGTGTCATAAAGGCCGTACACCGGAATAATCCAATACCGATCGAAATAATTTATTTTCTGGATGGAATCCGTTAATAAAATATTATATTTCATGTGAAAGTCCTATGGTTAAATAAAAACCATAATAACATAATTTTGCGAAAATAGAAAACCACATAATATTATTCATTACCGTGAACAGAATAATAAATATATCGAGAAGCCAAGCGCTTGTTTTCAAGTTCTGGGTAAATAAAAATACCCGAAATATCGTATGTCGTGGTACAAGCAAACTGTATATAATTACGGACAATTTTCGAAGAATTACGACTTGAAGCAAATTAGCTACAAGAATTTTTTAAATTCAGTTGTCGAATCGTTCGAAGTTTTTGCTTAACCTTTGTATTGTGTATTTGGACCATAGTTTTTGCACCATGTGTTATGAATTTTTACATTTGGTAAGTGGTTTATGAAGTGAAACGTCTTAACGCGCTTATAGGCCTGCCCTTTTTGTTAATTAAGTGGTATATTAAAAAAAAAAACTACTTTTTAACCAAATCCGTTATATCGTATAAGGCTAGTGCGTTTAAGTTTAAGAAGTTTCACCTCAGATATGCGCACGTAGTGCGCACGCTTTTAACTATTATATATAACCACGGAGTCCCTAGTCGTTGATCTTGACATCTCCAAAGCCTTCATCCAGGTGAGGCACCAATCACCCCTGGACAAGCTCTCAGTTTATGGCCTTCCACCGGCTCTGCATAAACTATTATCTAGTCCGAGGCATTTGCCATCAATGCTGATGTTCCACAAGGTCCGGTTTTATCTCCAACTTTTTCCTGCTGCACATAAATTACCTACTAAAGCTTACTGAAAACCCTATTTACAGCTATGCAGAAGATATCAGTTTTGTATCATCATTTTCTTCTGACAAACCATTATCACAGCTTACCAAACAATCAGCTATCCAACTCTTCAAACTTGAACGTTATGCGCATTTCCTCGCGCAGGCCGCCATTTTGGGTTAAAATCTATCAAATTCGACAGTGTTGGCTCGTCGCTCGTTGTCGTGTCAGATGAGTTGTTTGTGTTAGCCAGTGTCGTAGTTACAGTTTAGGTATATATATTTTCTAGTTACAGTAATTAACAGTGTATATACGTTCTTGAACAAACTACTTATTTTATAATATCTGTGCTTGTATATATAATAGAAATGGATAAACCGCGAGGTGGAGACGTTTGTACCGCTAAAAGCTGCAGTGCGAAAACTTATAAATCTAACTAAAATAGTTATTTTTGTTACAAAGTACCTAAAATGGAGTTTTTCAGGACGAATCATTGCTGTTTCCGGACGAGGCATTAGCCGAGTCCGGAATAGCAGTGAGTCCTGAAAAACTTCATTTAGGTACGTGTGACAAACACTATTTTTTGTCATACGCTCCCAAAATTTAATTTTTATTTATACGCTTTTTGCAATTCTTCAGAACGCCTAAATTTTCAAATTTACCATAATTTTTGAAATCATAATGTACGACAAAGTTAGCTTAGAATTTGATATCGTAGCAACTATTTGACAATTTTGTCATGTCATTCGAAATTTGACATTTAGACATATTCAGGAATTTTGGAATAGTCCGTAAAGGTTGCCATGACGACTTTTAGGGACTAGGCCTAAAAAGAAGCATTTTACGGACTCACATGAGTCCGTAAAATAGCTATTTTTGGGAGCGTATGACAAAAAATTATTTTTTCTTAGATTTCCCAAAGATGCGATTAGGTAGTTTTTTTGACAAGCACCTTAAAAATTATGTACTTTTGTAGCCTTCATTAATGTAAGCATTGCTGTTTTTACTGAAATGTAAGTCATTTTGAATGTAATACTTCTAACTATGATATTGTTTATCCTAAACTGAAGATTATGATACAAATTACCTTAAACAAGTTAATTGTTTTAGTAGTTATTTGTGTTTTTAGAGCGTAAAATAACGGATTGCCGTTTGAGAAACTTTCGAAAATGGCAATCTTACTTTGCGCTCAAAAAATACACAGAACTTTTTCTATAGCCGCATTTTTTAAAATTAAATGCACATTTTTCTCTATACTTATTCTGAAATTTGCTAATGACTTGTCATTTGCATATTATTATATTCGGGCATATTTAGAGCAGGAGTACGAGCAACAAAAAAATTGTAACAAACGTACGACTGTCATTTATTTATACTTTTGGTTGCCATGATATTCATAGCACACTCGACGGAAAAAGTGAGAATTTTCTTTTCCATGTACGCTTTAGAGCATAAAATAAGGATGCTACGGCATTCGTCGATTTTGCGATTTCATTTGTAATTAGTTATTTTGCGCACGGCTGTAGAAAAACAATTATTGTACAGGGTGGCCCGTTTAAGAGGAGCCCATACCTTATTTCGAAAACGACGTGGGTAGCAAAAAGAAAATAAATACAAAAGTTGTTCCTAGTAAAATAATCTTTATATTTTTTTAGATTTTTTTAATCGACACTTTTTTATATACAGGGTGATCAAACAAAGTTAAATTTTTTTTAATGAAACACCCTATATTTTATTACGTTTTTGGATTCTATTTAAAATTCTAAGTATATTTGATGTATGATGTTATACCTCTAGAGTTAGTACCTCCACAGCTATAAACAGTTGAAAATCGGTACTATGGTTACTTTTCACCCTGGTATCAAGAATATCATTAGAGATGGAGCAAAATGAATTCCATATTCCTATCTTAACTTTTCAAGAGCTATCTGACGGTACTAACTGGCGGGTGGTACGATGGGTAGGTACAAAATCTGGTACTTCGGAATGTGAAATTATTTACTTCATCTCTAATGGCCTTCTTGCTGCCAAGGTGAAAATTAGCGAAAGTACTGATTGTCAACTGTTTATAGCTGTGAAAGTACTATCTACATCAAATATTCTTAGAATTTTAAGTGGAATCCAAAAATGTGTGTTTCATTAAAAAAATTTAATTTTGTTTGACCACCCTGTATAGAAAAAGTGACAATTAAAAAAAATAAAGATCATTTTACTAGGAACAACTTTTGTATTTAGTTTTTTTTCTGCAACCCCCGTAGTTTTTGAGATAAGGTATAGGCCCCTCTTAAAAGGGCCACCATGTACAAAATTAACATAATTTAAAACTCATATCCATAGCCTTTCAAACCTCAAATTATATTAAATATTAGCTTCAAATACAGCGAAAATGTAGGTACACAAATATTCAAATAAAAATTAACTAAAACCGTTGATTGCATCCAATCATTGAAAAAACTAAAAAAAAAAGATACAATATCAAAACTCCAATCCTGTCTATTTAAAAATGAATACTCCTCATCCCGGCCCTGTGTTTTAACCCGAAATGGCGTCGGTCACGTCAGATTTTTATTTTCACTTTGACAGGAGAGTCGGCTAGCTGATTGCTTGGTAAGCTGTGCCATTATCATCGGCCACTCTGGGACAACTAAGAAGACAACAGACTGACTCCATCAACGAGACTTAAACAAAATTCTTGAATGGGGATCCAACAATCTTGTAACCTTCAATGCCAAAAAGACACAGACTGCTGTGTTCTCCCGAAGAAAAACTAAGGGAAACTACCTTGACATCATCATGAAGGGTGAAATACTTTCTCCATCCTCCAATCTTTCGCTTCTTGGAATAACCGCAAGCACTAACTTTTCATGGGATGAGCATATCCGAGGTCTCGCGAAGTATGCGTTTCAAAAACTGGGTGTACTTTTCCGTGCCACAAAGTACTTCAGCTCCCATTAGCTGCTTACACTCTATAAAGCGCAAATCAGACCTACTATGGAGTATTGCTCTCGCATTTGAACTTCTGCTCCCAAACATACTCTAGCTCTCTTAGACTCCATCCAGAACCGAGCTGTTAGACTTATTAACGACGAAACACTGACTCGTTCCCTTCACACCTCGGAACATAGGCGGATGGTGGGTGATCTCTCCATTTTTACTGATATTATCACGGAGGGTGTTCGACCAAGCTGACAAATCTGATTCCCTCCAGTGCCAGCTTTGTTCGTTCTACACGAGCTAGAAGCTTTCATCCATATCATTCAACAGAGCACACCCAGAACCAGCCTCTACCAAAATTCTTTCTTCTGGCGTGTGACGAGCATCTGGAACTCCTTACCAACTGAATTTTTCCCTGTTGGCGTTGGCTACAGTCTAAACATCTCTCAGAAAAGAGTCTATCGGTATCTTTCCTCCTCGCCGTTTCCTACTTGCAGTGCCCATTAGGGTATTATAGGCAACGCCTTTGCAAGTCGACTGAAGCAAAAAAAAACACCAGAAAACGTCCAAGGTCGTATTCGACAATAACGTAATTTAGTGACTCCTCAAGTGACAATCGCAAAAAATTGCATAATGTTTAGAAGTAGAGGCGCCCTTTATTACGATCGTCGCTAAATTTGAGGTATTATGATAGTTTTAAATGTTCTAATTTTATTTATTCAACAAGTCATAACTAGTTAAGCAACCACTAGAATAAATGTAACAATTCCCTACTTACTTACAAAATTATTGTTGACCGACAATCGAAAGAATAATTATATTCCCGTTTAACTTTTCAAATGCGTCCCCAGCCAGATAAAAGCTGAATGGGGGTAAGTGTCAAAAAAAATAATTTTGACTCTAGCAGTAACAAAGACTATTTTCATAAATAACCTGCCATAATAACATACCATTTCGTAATTTTGCAAGACTTCTCGAGTAAAAGATTTATTGAAGTTTTTTAAGTAGCTTTGATTTTTCTCACGATAAACTTTGTTGAAAATTATAAACAACAAATTTACCGTTTCGATTGTATATTATGTGATAGATTGAATGTAAAGGAGTCATCGGTCCAAGAGGTCAAGGCCTAATCCAAACTATAGACTATAACCCTTCCTTTATGTATGATCATGATTAGTCTCACAAACCACATAACACCTTTTTTTTTCTACTCCTATAATTTAATTAATTTATTAGACATTTACTACCAGTATTACCTTACTAACAAGATACAAAGAATGATTACTCCTACATAGAATTAGCGGTTAGGTCGCGCCGGTCTAAAATCATTCGCGATTACGAAATACTGCGCGTGACGCGACGTTATGCAAGGCCACCTAAACGGGGCGCTGCGTTATGACAATTCCCCATGTCGTGGCGGTTCCGGTTCAGCAGAGTTTTTTCAGTTTTTCCAAATTTACAAGCGCTGTAGTGGTGTAACGGACATGGCCTTTGCCCAAGAATGATAAACTAATATGAAAGGATGGTGCCTTCCCATGATACAAGTTATTCTTTGTATCATGGTGCCTTCCCATTTAAACACATGTTCACTTTTTTTTGCCCCGTGCCCCGCGGTTCTCTCACCATCATTGAATCATTGGCGTCTTTGTGCCGTAGCTGCGCGCGAACGGCCATCATTGCTTGCATTGCAATTTTCATGTTTTGGTTCTGTTTTTAGTTCTTTACTCATATTTTCAAATATCTTAGAACTATTGATAGTTGTGCTTTAGTGCTCTGAACATTGAGAAACTTGAAATGTATTTCTCCTTTGATCCTAAAGAAAATCCCATAAATGGAGGATTAAAGATATATTTTGCTAATATTAAGATTAATAATCTTGAATTAAGGCTGTGCAATATTCCCCATTCCGCAAGTATAATAATACTCTATTGTAATGGAATCATAATCTTGAATGTCAATATATGGTTTTCTTATTTTAAATATAACAACTACTTACAATTAAGAATAGGTTAATATTTGTAGCAATAATTGAGATAGGTATATAATTCGCTTGAAATTTATCTATTCTTGTTTTGATAATAGCAAACTCGTATTTTGAGTGTATCTATATTTGGTATATTTTTATTGTTCTTGATTCAAATTTGACATATATATGAATTAAAAAATAATTTATTTTTGGACGAACATAGTCTTATTTTTTATTAAAATATAATACATATATTTTTATTAAGCATGCATCATAATCAACGATGTTTATGATGCGCCTACTTTTTTAAAGGTTGCTATAGAAACATTTGATCTACCTTTCTTAGATATTTACCTGCCGTTTAAATTACTATATGTCAAAATGAAGGAACACATTTAAAAACAACATATTGCTTTATTCTAAATAGTAACTACGTAACCCAAAAATGCAAAACATTTTTGAGAATATGATGCATTCGTAATAAAAAATAGCATATGATATACGTGTATAAGTTGCCTTTGAAACCCTTGCGCGCGTGCTTTAAAGGCCCTCTTATACACTTATATCATAATATACTATTATATAATGCTTAATACAATAAAAAAAAAAATTTGGCATTTAAATATTTATTACAATAATATACAAATGCATCTGAACTGCAAAACGAACAAAACTTAACATCGCTTTCCAAAGAACAGTTAATTATAAGTGTATTGGTTTTAAGGAGAATATAATTCTGTTCAAAACTACTTACAAGTAAAATCGAATGTGATTTTGCACATTTAATCCAAGAATATTTCCATGTGGCTGTTTCATCTTCTCATAAGCTTGTTGTTTTTCTTGAATATATGAACACTTTATTATCAATTTAAATATAATATTTTTTTAAATAGTGTATTTTTGAAATAATTGTAGATTACTCTCTCAATAGGAATAATATATTTCATGTCAGTCTAAGAATTCAAGAGTTTTTTGTTGCGAAATAGGGCACCAAGCTTCTGTGAGGCTGACTTTGCGATGTTAGCAACGTGGTCATGCCAGGACATATTGCTGTTGACCAAGACACCCAGTAGACCAACACTGACGAGGATGACGGATGTTTGCTTTTTCCTTATCTGTAGTGGCCGTGACGCCGCCTTCGTCCGTCAAAGGTGGGGAGACGTTTTTGTAGATATTACTTTCTGCCTTTGCAACAGACCAGAAATTCCTGGAGCCACTGGGGCATTGCAAAAGTTTATCCCTGGTCCTTTGATTGTGTTTGTCCTTAGTTTCGTCAATCACACGTTTGCATTCATCTCTCGCTTCTGCAAAATAATTTCGACTTTCAGCGATCTGATTTTGCTGCCAGTACTTGTAGGCTTGCTGTTTCCTACCTACGGCTCTTTCTTATCTTCTGTGGAATCCGGGCTTTCCTTTTGGCGGTAACTTGATGGAATTTGGCATGTATGCTTCCATTTCTGAGGCGATTACTTGCGTAATCTCTTCTCAACAGACCGACGGCCCGTCAGTGCCAAAGCAGACATCGAGCCAAGGAAAATCTAGGTAGAATTCTTCCTCCCAGTTTGTAGAATTGTAATGACAGATTTTACGAGGCAATGATGGATTCTTCTGTAAGAGTGGCAGGTCGCAAACCATTGTAATAAGTTTGTGGTCGGAAGTACCTAATGGCGGACCAACTGTAATTGTGTACTGATCAGGATTTGTGGTTAGGAAAAGATCCAGGAGGGCAGCAAATTCGTCCCTCTCTGACATCCGAGTTGGTTCGTCTACAAGTTGAGTAAGCCAGCAGCTGATGGCAAATGCTTCAGCGTCTCTACCTCCGTTGTCGGTCTTGTTATGCTGTTTGAGCTAGTTGGTGTTATTTAGTGAATTGGGGTGGTGGACCTGCATTGAATCAAATGAGGTAGCTAGTGTTGTAAAACTGCTAATCTGAATCAGTCCTAAAACAACTTCTAAAAGAAACAGGTTGCGACGAAATTGTATCGGACATATCATCGTAATATTAAATTTGACTTACAATTTCTGGCCCATCCTTTACAATTCATCATCAGAAACCGAATTATTACTTAAATCATCCGCGAATAATCCACGAATAGTTTTGTAAATTTCACTCATCTCGGACATTCTTCTAGTTATATAAAAATCGTTTATTTTAAACCAGTCTTCGTTAGGTGAAATTTCAAAATGTTTTTTCTTTTCATCAAAAAAATGTTTGGGCCTAGTTGTCCTCTTTTTTTGAAAACTACGCCTTTCCGCAGCCAAACTACTTGATTCCCTTATCAATTATAAGTGCTTTGACGTTTTCGAACGCAGTATTAAACATTTAATTTTACATTATACATTTCGAAAATTTTGATTGCAGAATGATTAAAAATACAGTTTCAAATAAATGAAGTTTTTTTCAAAGAATGAACTTTCTTAATTTTAGTTTCATTATTAGTGGTCAATATAATTTGTGATGAAAGTTTTACATATCTACACCTAATGGCGTTTAATGCATCATGCCTTGACGACCAAGGCATTGGATTTAATTTTCTTGGGGTCGTCTTACTTTTACGGACAGATTTATCAAATCATTTACTTAATAGAGCTCCTTGAGGTAACGGGATTACTACGCCCTTGGTATCATAATAAGCTGGTAGTAAATGTCTAATAAATCAATTAAAGTATAGGAGTAGAAAATAGTATATTATTAGCCAACGTTTAGGCAGATATTATTTTGCCGACGCAATGGCAATTCTAGTTAATAAAGCAATAATTATATATAAGAGTGTGTGTCTGTTAATTACTTTATTCAAGTTACCTTTGCTTGACAGTCGTGCAACATTATGTTTTGTTTTTCTTCATGTCATTATTGATCTGGATCATAATGACATTTTTACAAGAGGGAAAGAAATACTATATTGATTGTTAACCAAGGTTTAAATAGACATTATTATTGTCGACAGAATGGGAATAATTTGTCTAAACCAGGGTTAATATACAATTTTTTCCACTACTAACACCTCTATCATATATATTTTTTCAATTGTTAAAGCATTAATTTTATATATTTTATAAGATTGCGTGCCCTGGATCATAATGAACGTAAATAATAAAATATGTTGACAGGACGTGGTAAAAAAAGCTTCTTAAGTTACAAATCTGTCAAGATTGGTATTTGGAAAATAATATTTCGTTGAATTCGTTGCTGATTCTCAGCAAAGAAAATAATAGCTTTGTTCTCAGGGAACCTGTGAACCCAAGCTAATACCGAAATTGACCGCCTATAGAGAGAAAATTTTGATTTAGATTAGAGCTAATTTCCCTTTTCATTGATATTTTATACGGTTTTTTATAAAGCGACCATATAAATGTGTTTTTAGCACTTTTTGTTTCAAAACAAAATAATTGAAAATCAGATAATTTATATTTAAAAAAAATCTCGAGCCGTTTCAATCTAGAACACAAAATATGTGGCTAACATATTAACTCTACATATCTTAAACTACGCTTTAGAAATTAATAATATCCTAATGGATTCACACTTGCCTGAATTAGCTCCAGTAATTATAGCCGTTTTACCAACCAAGCACACATTACTTCGACACCATCCTGTAGTTAACTTCATGTACAATTTTATTACAATCAAAATTAAGACCATCCAAAACAAAGCATAGAATAAGAAAATCATTTTACTAAGCATTATTGATATTAGTATTATTATTTCTGTGCAACTTTTGTTAGATGCTATTTTTTATGTATTAAATAGAAATCGCCAATTCGAGTCTACGATATATTACTAATGTTGACTATCATTAATTGCAAAATGCAGTTTTATA
Source organism: Pissodes strobi (assembly GCA_016904865.1). Lineage (NCBI taxonomy): Eukaryota > Metazoa > Arthropoda > Insecta > Coleoptera > Curculionidae > Pissodes > Pissodes strobi. The sequence goes on from JAEQML010056317.1 coordinate 19,378, forward strand.
AATGCATTTGACCTCACCAACAACAAACATGTACCTAACTTGTAAGTTAAGTTAAGTACTATCTACTATCGTGGATGATTTCGGTCATGTATTTCTTCATTTGTACGGGGTGCACAAACTACAGCTGGAGTATCGTAACAGATGCCAAAACAAATTCATATATAAAAGTTTCTCATAGAGTTTTAGAAGTAAAATAATTTTAGGTAATTTAAATGGAACCATAAATTTCCTTAAATTAAACAATAGGAGGAGACATAAATTAAACGAAACAAAAAATAGACGCGCTGATTAAGAAAAGTAGTTTCAACTGCCTTCAAACACAATAAATAGACAATATCTTAAGCTTTTTATCCTGTGAAGCAAAAATATTAACGATCTGTCGTTATTATTTTATTATTAATTAATGTTGCTGCAATAAAATATTGTTTTAGGCGAAAGGATTTTTCGTGAACATGATGAATACCTTATCCCATTATTAGGACCTATCTGCAATCCATTTAAAAATAAATCTTTGAGTTTTCTTAGTAATTCATTTTCAATAACAAAGACATATAAAAACAATAGGCATGAATAGAGCAGGATATTCATAAATTACCAAATGTTTACATGCCAACACTAGAAATATTAACGTTAAGAAGGGATAAAGAAATAAATGAAACTAATGTAGATGGCGCACTGTGGGCCAGAATTTTCTTAAAATGTTGAAAAATTCAAAGCCAACAAACTACTGAAATAGCAAACAAATTTTGTAAATCATAACTAAGTAGGCTCTGTAGCATTCTAAACAAGCAGAATTACTGTCACTGGTTGCTTTGATGCTTTGGATACACGTTAGTACACTGTAAACTTTGACATCTTTTGGCACAGTTGGTGTCTTCAGTTTTGTTCCTAAAACAGTTTTAAAGTTTTGCAACATATTTAAAACAGCGCTTCATTTTGAAAGCTCTAGAATGGGTGACATTTATGCAGGTAAGTTAATAAATTTTTCCGGAAACTCTTAGTTTTTGTTTATGTATAGAGGTGCGGAACTAGCGGAAATACTGATGATATTGAAAATAGTATATTATTTTATATGGAGGAAAAGTGATACTTTTCATGGCGCGCTCGTGTTTAACAGCCGAACGGAGTGAGGCTGGTAATAGAGAGCAAGCCATGAAAAGTAACTTTTCCTCCAAATAAAATATGCTGTTTTTTCTCCAAATGTCGACAAATTAATGCAAAACATCTCTTTTTAATAGTAACAATTATTATTATTATTAAAGATAAGTGCGGGTTCGCAAGGCGGCTTAGACCAGTGTCGGTGAATAGGCATGATACAAAGAATAACAGGTATGATATTCCCGAGTGCCTAATTCGGTCGAGTTCGCGCATTACGTCACAATGAGAGTGATTTTAAATAGTAGCCGTAAGAACTGTTATATCGATTACATTTAATTGGTCATTATTAGTCATTTGAATAAAAATGCTATTAATATATCACTGTTTTGGGTTTATTTAGGTTACTGAAAGGTATTTTATTATTTTGATTTGTTAAATAAATAATCAATATGCACCAAAATTGAGAAATAATGTTCCTTATATGGAATGCACATATAATGCTTAGAAATTTTATAAATAAGAAACAAATCTTTAGCAAAACAAATTTATAGATTAATTTAAAATCTTGTTAGTTGACATTTCAGCAGAGTTGCCACTATATACACTTTATTGTAGATAATTATAGCAGGGAACATAAAGAAATATTAGATATTATAATAGATATATAGTTGATATAAAGGAAGGTGTATTGATTGATTTTGTTTCACAGATGCAAAGATTTATTTATCTTTTCATATCGGAATTGTATTTATTTAAAAATGACAACAAAAAAATAAAACGAGGCTTTTTAGACAAATTTTGTATTATTTTTTTTTAAAACATTTATTTAATACAAGTCAATTTTACAATACAATAAACACATATATCCCTAATCAGTGCTTTAAGCTCTGGCCTCGAGCATAATAATTACAACTTTTGTGTCGGAGAGATTCTAACTAATATTTAGAGACCACTTAAGTAGTTTTATAAAACCATTATAATTTATTTATTTATTTATTCCTGTATCAACAACTTTTACAAAGCCAATAATAGATACAATCAAACTAAAAACTAAGCCTACAAACTGGGAACATATCCCTATATCTATTTCTCCTTTTATTTGTTTTTTTAAACACTTCAACTGAGATACAAAATATATCAATATTACTACAATACCTATTAAAATTATTACACATCCTTATCAATGAAGAATTTTTATAAAGGTTAGTTCTAGGTGCATACATAAATATCAAATCTGTACATCTCGTATTTGCCTGACCAACTCTAAAAGAGATTCTTTTTAAAAACTCCTTACTATCAATGTAACCATTTATCAGTTTATAAAGAAAATAATTAATAACCTAATATTTTCCGGTACTCCATTGTACGATTTACATGCTTACACATACGGGTTTTAGGCCTATATTTGTATTAGTCACTACTAATTATTCGGTAAATGTTATTTCGAGACCTAGTGTTATATTTATGTTTATCACAACAACGTTAATATTAGAAATTTGTTTTTTATAAACTATTTTATGCAGGTTTAATTTGCTTGTATTCTAAAACTAGAGTCATTCTTGGAACTTTTAGTTTCTGATAAAGTATGTGTGCTGGTTAATCTATTGTAATTAAACAGACATTTAATACCTTATTTTGGATTATCTGGATAGAATTAAGATTAGACTTACAGCAAAATTGGTAATACATATCTAAGATGTGAAACGAAGAAGGCATTATACATGTTGTGTTTGGTTTTAAAAGACAGGTAATTTCTGCATTTGTATATCATAGGCATCATTGGTAATGTTTTAGATATAATATACTCAATATGTCCAGTTGTTATCAATTATGAGTCCTAAATATTTTATTTGCTGCACTTCTGCAATTTTCACTTCGTTTATAGTAACAGGGAAGTCTTGAATTGGTTTATTTTTCTGTTTAAAACACAGAAATTTTGTTTTGCCAGTATTGATTTATAATTTATTGTAAAACCAGTTCAGATACAACTTTAGGTCTTCATTTACAAGCCTATTTAATGCATTAACTTCCCCACCTGTGTATACCAAAGCTGTATCATCAGCAAAAGTAAAGTACCGCGCCGTAAGTCCTGCACATCTTAAATTAAATACATATAGGGAAAAGAATAATGGCCCCAGAACCGAGCCCTACGGCACAACACAATCACTTGGTAAAATATCAGTACTGAAGCCTTTCGCAGATCTACAAAAATAGTTACAAGTAATTGTTTATTATCCAGTGCTCTAGATATGTAATCCACAAAATCCATTGTTGCACTAGCACTGAGCAATGATATCTACCACAAGCTTCTTCGAAAGCCTCTTCTGTCTTTTTACCTGGTTTACAGATACACCTGCTTGATTTTGGCAGATGAAGAGAAGGTACTGCATTGCGCTTTAGCTTGGGTCCTTTTTTGGATTCGTATTGCAACAATTCATGTTGCAAATTTCTTTCATGGTCTTCTGACTTCAAATGTTTTGAACAAATGCTCGAGGGTTTAGTATTAAAATGGTCCTTACGGCAACAAGCAGTAACCCACAGTTTTTCAACAATATTGTCTTTGGGAGAAGCATGAAATCTTACGGATTTGTCAGCACGTTTTGTCTGATTGTCCCTCAGACAACTAGCTACAGCACAACGCATTTTTAATATGTATAGTTTATAACTAACCTTAAAAATGCTAAAGGTCAAAAATTAATGTTGAGTCTTAATCACTTGCTCAATAATTAATTATTTATTATACCTTATATAGCTTTTAAAACAACAAAATAATGTTACTATTGTCCACACAAAGTCACTATTACCAAAGTCACACTAATAGTTCAAAATAGTTTTAATAACCTGATTTGTTTTAAGTTTTTTTACACTAAAGAGTCTCCAAATTCAACTTATATGCCAGAAATCTCACAAAATGCTGAGATTGCTGACAAAACACCACAAAATACACCGCAAAGCTTTAAAATATCATGAAAGCCCCTTGTAAACCCGTGGATTTTAATGGCGGCAACTCTCATTGTGACGTCGTCAGGAGCGAGTCAGCTGATAGTGGCGTGCGCAATATCATACCTGTTATTCTTTGTATCATGGTGAATAGGCACAGGTTGTTGCTATAGTAACGTAACATAAAGCTGTTAGTGGACACTGTCAACAATAATTATTTTTTTAAGATTGCGTCTCCGATTGCGTTTTAATTCCGTATTGATAAGCAGTTATTGAGTAAGTTCGATTACATAATAACCAATTTGTTCCTAAATTAGTGATTTTTAGAAATGCAGTCACAAATTGAGTGCCATTTAAAATCGTTTTGAAACGGATTTTAGACGATAAAACATCGTATTCTAAATTAAACGAATTGTCAAAAGTATTATTCAGATGCCCAGACGATTAGAAAAATATTAACTCATGGCCCTCTTCTAAAATTTTCACTTGACTTTCCCAAATCAAAGGATGCCGCTGCAAGATGAGTAGCTGGTTATTGAATAAGCTGTGGCATTAGTTACTGCGCAAAATATAAAAGAATCAGTCAATCAAGAAAGTTTGATAATAATGAGCTTTTATTTGGCTCTAAACTCGGTTTAAGATCGGCTGGAAAATTACAAGCAGCAAAAAATTACAAAATATCGAAAAAGAAACACAAAATGCAACTAAATTTAATCGTCTTAGTAGTGACAGGGCTTTGGCAATGGTAATAGATGCCAAGTTACTCAATTCCAAAAGACAATACCAGAACATTCGTGAGTCCGCAATTGAGAATAACACAGATATTTATCCGCCTTACAATAACATACAGGTAGCAAAAAGTCGATGTTATCACAAAAATATTCTATCTTCTGAGCATTCAGTTACCTGGACATACAGTCACTATTGGACCATACTACATGCAGGCTACTATCGACTTTAGAATTGGAAAGACTTGTATTCATTTCCAAACAGGGAATGGACGGAAGTTCGGGTCAAGCAAAATACAAACAATCTTTTGTAGATGATAGCTATTGCAACTCCAACTTACTGCTAACCTATATAGTTCCAATTCAGCTTTATATGGAAAATAACAAAAAACAAAAAATTATTATTTGGAATAATCCAACCCCTTCGTCGACAAAACTATGTCGCCCTTTAAAAATGCAGTTCCTAGAAGAAACCGTAGACATTTCAAAACGGGAATCTCAATTAGTTAAGGATCAAATTAAAATATTATCTGAAACTACATTTACAACAAACTCTTTGCAAAAGTTATTGAGAAAAACACGACCTTTATATGACAATGCTGGACATGAAAATGATAAATTCTCTTACCGATACATCCACACAAAAGTGTTACTTGTGTGGAGCTTCCCCTGTGGAGATGAATAACTTGGAAAAACTTCTACAAAAACCTATAATGAAAGAGTACTTACAATATGGCATAACATCACCGCCGGCTTGGATAAAATTTGTTAATTTTACCTACCTTATCTGCATATCAACTTTATGAAACTTGTGATTTTTTTATTTAATCTTTTGCATACAAAAATTTCAACTCATATAGTTTTATAGGTTGTAATTCATTTGTCTTTATTTCTATTGTAATAAAATAGTTTTTTGATCATATTATTTTGCTATTTTTAGATTGTTCGAATTCATTCTTAAAGTCTACCACAGACTACCAATAACGAAATGGCAGGTTCGTGGTGATGAGGAAAATCTATTATCAAAAATCAAAAGCAAATTGTGCCAGGGCTTTTTTCCGAAACTCTTTTTTATCTTCAAAAATTACTCGATTGGATGAAAGCTTAATATACAGATTCTACGTGATCCTTTAGGTGATCGCAAGCAGTTTCAATATTAATTCTGAAAAATTAAAAACTTATTGTTTAGATACCGCTAAGCTGTGCCGTTTCTTTACCCTTGATATAGAATACCTGCGAGCGTCCATAAAACTCTATTGCATGGGCCTGCAATTAATGCCCATTGGCCAGCTCCCTGAAGCGCAAGAGGCGCGCAATAAGGAATATCGGAGGTACAGGGAGCATAATTCAGTCAAATGCGACAGAACTTTAACAAATATAGATGTGTTTAACAGTATATGTATTTCATCCGATTCAGTAATAACAAGCCTAAGAAAAAAAAAGTGTAGTTAAGAAGAAGTGTTTTTCTCCAGAAGCTCTAAGTCTTTTAGAGGCAAATGCGCCAAATGCCGTTTTAGATTCCTCGTCTGAAAGTGATTCTGATGATTAGTTTTTTTCTTAAGGAAGGATTTATCAAGTTTTTTTTTGGTCTTATATGCTACTTGTTTTGGCCAGGCTTTTTCATAATGTTATAAGGTTTTGTAATTTTCATGAACATAATAGAATTTACCATATTGTTTGTTTGACCAAACTTTTATTATTGCATGGTACTTGTGGAAAACGATTTAAAGTGCACTATTTGAAGCAACCCTTCAAATGCAAATCGTAATCGATGACGCTAGTTGGAGCTTTTTAAGTCTGATCAGGTTATTTTTACTTGAGTGTTGTAAGTTACTATTTTTCTGATCTTTGGTTTAGCTAAAATACATAATAAAAATTTTCCTTCCTCTCACAAACTGTCAAGTTAGACCATTCGCATTAAAAATATCTATCAAATTGGCTTGCTTAGGCTTAAATAATAATATTAAAGAGAAAAAATAAATTAAAAACGGTCTCTAATAGTTTTTCTGGCCCACTGTGTTGCGGCCGAAAATTCGTTACGAATATTTTACCAACATTCATTAAATTCGATTCTAAGTATGCACTTAAAAGCTCCTTTGATTTCATTGATAAAGTGAAAAACTTAAAAATTCCAAATAACGCAATTTTGGTTTCCTTTGATATAAAGAGTCTGTTTAGCTCCATACCGTTAAACGAACTGTCTCGTATTTTTAATGGAATAATAGAAAACTCTGATAATTTAGTAAAAGAAAAAAGCGATCTCAAATCTATAATTCATACATGTATAGATCAAAATAATTTCAAGTAGAATTATGTAATATTCAAACAAATTAATGGTTTACCAATGGGAAATTTGACCTCTATTTGCCGATATTTTTATGGCTGATTTTGAACAGCATTTATTCAACACCAACAATTAATTAATCAGAAATATTTTTTTTTGGGTAGATATGTGGATGACATATTTTGCATCTTTACAGGAACCAACAGAAACTTAGATACCTTTTTAACATTTTTAAATTCCCTAAACAATAGAATTCAATTTACCATGGGAAAGAAATGTAGCAACTTTTTAAACTTTTTGGGCATAAAGATTACAAAGACAAGAAATTCGATGCAATAATTCATAAAGACTCTAACCAATCTTGGCAAGTAAAACTTTCAGCTTTTCATAGTCTCATCCATAGACTTTTCAGCTTTCCCCTAGACTCGGCGAGTTTCCAAAGAGAAGTATCCATTATCGCAAACAGATTGCAATTATTAATAACGGTTATAAGATCGCGTTTATTGACAAATTAATAAAGAAAAAACAGAAGAACATTTTAACTAAACAATTTAAAACCTTACATTAGAATTAGAAAAGGAGCCGTTTAAATTTATCAATTATATTCCGACAATTACTGATAAAGTTTCAAAAAAATTAAATTAATTTAGCTGTAAAACAATTCAGGTTAATAAATAAGAATAATCTAGGGAGAAGACCAATAAACAATAAAGACAAAATTGACAAACAATCTATACAAAGAAATTGTGTGAACTGTGAAGGTGTATACGTAGGACAAACTAGTCGAAACCTAAATATTAGGATTAAGGAACACAAAAAATCGGTTTTACATACCTAATATTAAAAACTCCGGCTTAGCAAAGCATTGTATAGAAAATAACCATTTTATAGATTTGAATAATGTCAAACTTTTACACACGGAAACAAAAAGCAAAAGGCTGAACCTTTTGGAGAACCTAGAATTCCAAGAGTCACAAAAAACAGACGTTTTAAATACGAACGACAAACTGACCTGCTCTTTAAACACCTGCATAATTACGTTGGGGTTTGGAACCTTCGGCAACATGCACTAAAAACGGAGTTTCATCCACAATACCGACACAGAATTGTTGCACTCGACTCGCGTTTCGCTAACCATGTTAGCATCATCAGGAGATGATCAAAACTGTTGAACAGTAGATTTGAAATTTGTCCTAGTGTACAGTATTCTGTATTGAGGGGGTTGTGAAAAAATATGTAATCCGCCATTTTATAGCGGCGGCCATCTTGGATTTACAATAAGACAGAATGTATTAAATTGCATTGTCATCAGAATCAAAGGTGTGTACCAAATATCAGATCAATCTTTCAACAGGAAGGGGGTAAAATTTCAACTGCAAAATTTGACCCAAACAAATAAATACCTAAATAAGAAGAAACAAACAGGTCAAGCTAAATAAAACCGTTTAAAGATAAGCTGCCGATTCTTCACGATACAGACATATTCTTAGGTGTCATGGGCGCCGCACAGCCTTGCGTACTAGATTTAGTAAACAAATCTGTATATTTTTTATGTCTTTGAACTCTACAGGTTGAAGCTGTAGCTAAATTTTATAAATATAAATGTGGGTCGTATGGTATGACTCCTTATTTCACAGACCTACAGTAAAGGGTGAATAACAACTGATCTTCTCCTCTCACACGTTTTTGTGACGTCATGTGACCTTGAAGTACGCTTCTTTTACTTGGTCTTTGTCATTCTTGATCTTGAGATGCTCTTGAACTGGTATATCCTTATAATTATTAGACTATTTATGTTGACGACACCCTTGACCTTGGATGTCCTTGACCTATCTTTTGCGATATTAAAAGTGTTCTTTCGGTAATACTGAGAATATTTTGGGCGCTTTAACTTGATATTGCTGACGTAAAGTTAACAACTATGAGTGTGTTTGCGATGATTGGAAAGTTGTTGAAGATCAGTCAATAGTTAGGTAAATTTGATTGTGTATCCACTGTTGAGTTAGGAGTTGTCTGTGAAGTATAACAAAAAAATATGTTGTTTGAAAAATAAAGCTTTCTACTATATGTATAAGGAATTTGGTTTTTATGTAACGCAGCGAATCTCCTGATATTTTAAATTATTGAATTACGCTTTTCTAAGCACATTTCTGATAAAATTAGACCTTCGATCTCTCGAAGCGGGCGCGAGATATCCTTGTAGTACGAATCCAATAGACTACGAAAGGGGTATCCTATGCATATCTTTTTTTAGCTCATAGCCATCCGTGTTAACCCCACCGAATCTACGAACCCTCTTTCATTGACTCTAGCGTTCCGTGGACCTACCATTCGATCGTCGGCGTCGCGTTGCGTAGACATACACAGGTCACCCCTTTCAAGATGGCCGCCGTTTCCGGGAAGTAACCGAACAAAAGGATCCCAGCAACTCCTGTCGCGCAGACAGAGGCAATGACCATCACAAATCACACAGTTCTAAAGACAGTTCTCCAGTTAGACAGTTCTCCAGAAAGATACAGAGTCTCAGTTAAGGTTTACTGTTAGCCTACAAATTTGAGTCCAGTCTCTCAAGTTCTAAAGTTTCAGTATAAGACACCCGTTTAAAGTGAAAGTTATTTACCCAGTAATAATTTCTAGAGTTCCCTAATCAAGTAAAAAATAAATAGCCTAAACAGTAACGTGCTGTAGGGCGAAGCAATTCTACCTTCTTAGTGAAAATCTCGAATTGATTTAATTTCATTTAATTTTTCATAAACTTGCAAGGCAAGTATTTTTGAAAAGCCTGGATCTGTCCCAGTAAAGGGCTACTTAAGCGAACCGCCTAATAATTGACTCTCAGAAATCTCGTAAATTACGTTCGATATTTAACTACCGTTCAGGGCAATCCTACTTCGTATATTCGGAAGGGCCGCTCGTTCGCAAAGAATGCATTTTGCATTTAGTGATTGCATTGACCATATGTAAGTAGACAAGTGTATTTAAATAACTTTAAAACCTAGTGCCTGATTAGACTATGTACCTGTATAAATCATATTAACATTTGAACGATAGACTTTCTAATATAAGTGACTATATACCATGTACCACCTAAAATTGAACTAGTAATGTTTGTTAGGATTTATAGACCTATCTCTGCCATGTGTAATAAGTCGCATTTATGATAACTTAGCAGTCTTTCTTTATCGACCAACCCGCAGGGCCCAGATAACACTTCTTATTAAAAATGGTGAAGCGAATCCATAAAACTAATTAACTTGTCGTCTGCCTAATTTTTTTATTTATTATTAGATCTGAGATTGGGTATGTACGGACTAGATTATCTGTGGTTAATTATTTTACCTTTATCGCTAAAAAATTAGCAACTTGGTGCATTAATAGCAGTTTATTATCACAGAGCATTCTGATTGCAGAGGAAGGTATTAGTTTTACCAAAGACAATACTAATTGTCTTTGGTTTTACCAAAGTATATGTAAACTAGTAAGTTCACTCAGCGGTAAATCCTTTGATGTAATTGTGCCACATTCTTTTATATCAAGTGACAACTGGAGATGACCGATGCGCTGCGTAAGTGTCCGATTGATTCGCGTGGCTTTCTCTAGTCAGAGATGTATTCAGGAGATTGTATGGACTCGTACCGAAAGACCTACTGAATGCCGGCCGGTGAAAAATCAAGTGAAACTGAGCAAAGTTGTAAAAATATTTTCATAGAAGAAAATTGAAAAAAAATTTGCTATACGGGGTGTCATTTTTAGGTGATACCACTGTTGCTATCTCAGAATCTAACAAGAATTTAACAACACTGCAAATCGATCTTGAAAAGGCATCAATAATGGCAACTTTCTAATTTAATCAACTTTGTAGCTTTGACCGTTTCAAAGATAGCAATAATAGTGGATTACCTAAAATATATTTAAAAATATATATAATAATATAATAGTTCGGAATCTCATTTTTACTACACTTCTTTGGTTTCATGAAAGTGATCGTTGTGACATGGTTTATGTTTTCGTCTCGCGTTACGGCTTTTTTGTATCGTTGATTGGACGACTAACCAAAACTAACCAAATCTATCAAAATTGGTTGTACCGTATCGGCACCGGCACCGGTTCAAATGACTACAATAAGCTGAGACTAAGTGAAACTAACCAAAACTTGATTCGACGATTAACCAAAGCTAACAAAATCTATTAAAATTGATTATAACGTATCGTAACGGGTTCAAATTACTAAAATAAGTTGATACTAACTGAAACTAACCGAAAGTTGATTGGAGGACTAACCCAAACCTATTCAAATGAATTATAACGTATCGGAACAGATTCAAATAATTAAAATAAGTTGAGACTAAATGAAACTAACCCAAAGTTGTTGACGACTAACCCAAACTAACAAAATCCATTAAAATTGATTTGAATGTATTCTGAAAAGCTTGAAATGACTAAAATAAGTTGAGAATAAGTGTAGGTAACCGAGAGTTGATTGAACTACTAACCCAAACTAACCAAATCTATCAAAATTGATTATAAGGTATCGGATGACTAAAAGAATTTAAGACTAAGTGAAACTAACCCAAAATTTATTGGAAAACTAACTTAAACTAACGTATCGTAACGGGTTCAAATTACTAAAATAAGTTGATACTAACTGAAACTAACCGAAAGTTGATTGGAAGACTAACCCAAACTAACCAAACCTATTCAAATTGATTATAACGTATCGGAACAGATTCAAATAATTAAAATAAAATGAGACTAAATGAAACTAACCCAAAGTTGTTGACGAATAACCCAAACTAACCAAATCTACTAAAATTTATTTTAATGTATTCTGAAAAGCTTCAAATCCTGAAATAAATTGAGAATAAGTGTAGCTAACCGAGAGTTGATTGTACTACTAACCCAAACTAACCCATTCTATCAAAATTGATTATAACGTATCGGATGACTAAAAGAATTTAAGACTAAGTGAAACTAACCGAAAGTTTATTGGAAAACTAACTTAAACTAACCAAATCTATTAAAATTGATTATAATGTATCGGAACCGCTTTAAATGACTAAAATAAGTTAAGAATAAGTGAACTAACGGAAAGTTGGTTCGACCACTAGCCCAAACTAACCAAATCTACTAAAACTGATTATAACGTGTTGGAACCGGTTCAAATGACTAAGGTATAAGTTAAAACTAAGTGAAACTAACGGAAACTTGATTCGACAATTAACCAAAACTAACAAAATCTAATAAAATTGATTATAACGTATCGTAACGGGTTCAAATGACTAAAATAAGTTGATACTAATTGAAACTAACCCAAAATAGATTGGAGGACTAATCCAAGCTAACCAAATCTATTAAAATTATTTATAACGTATCGGAACCGCATTAAATATCTAAAATAAGTTGGGAATAAGTGAAACTAAACGAAAGTTGAATCGACAACTAACCCAAACTAACCAACTCTATTAAAGTTGATTATAACGCATCGGAATCGGTTCAACTGATTGAAATAGTTAAGACTAAGTGAAACAAACCAAAAGTTAAATCGAGGACTAACCTAAACTAACCAAATCTATTAAAATTGATTATAATGTATCGGAAACGCGTTAAATGACTCAAATAATTTGAAAATAAGTGAAACTAACCGAAAGTTGGATCGACGACTAACCCAAACTAACCAAATCTATTAATATTGATTATAACATATTAGAACCGCTTTAAATGATTGAAATAAGTTGAGAAAAAGTGAAACTATCTGAAAGTTGAATCGACGACTAGACCAAAGTAACCAAATCTACTAAAATTGATTATAAAGTATCTGAACCGGTTCTAATGACTAAAATAAGTTGAAACTAAGTGAAACTAACCAAAAGTTGATTGAACGACTAACCGGATTAGGTTGGTTAGTTCGGGTTAATCGTCGATTCAACTTTCGGTTAGTTTCACTTAGTCTCAACATATTTCAAATATTTGAACCGGTTCTAAGACGTTATAATCAATTTTAATAGATGCTATTAGTTGGGTTAGTCACCAAATCAACTTTGGGTTAGTTTCTCTTAGCCTTAACTTATTTTAGATATTTGAACCGGTTCCGATACGTTATAATGATTTTATTACATTTGGTTAGTTTGGGTTAGTCGTCGATTGAACTTTCGGCTAGTTTCACATAGTCTCAACTTATTTTAATCAGTTGAAGCACTTCCGATACGTTATAATCAATTTTAATAGATTTGGTCAGTTTGGTTTAGTGTTCAATTAACTTTCGGTTAGTTTCACTTATTCTCAACTTATTTTAGCCATTTGAAACGGTTACAATACCGACGTCATTATCGATTCTAATAGATGTGGTTAGTTTGGGTTAGTCGTCGATTGAACTTTCGCTTACTTTCACTTATTCTCAACTTATTTTAGTCATTTAAAGCGGTTCCGATACGTTATAATCAATTTCAATAGATTTGGTTAGTTTGGGTTAATCGTCGATTCAACTTTTGATTAGTTTCACTTTGTCTCAACTTATTTTAACCATTTGAATCGGTTCTGATACGTTATAATCAATTTCAATGGATTTGGTTAATTTGGGTTAGTCATCCAAACAACTTTCGTCTAGTTTCATTTAGTCTCAACTTATTTTAGTTATTTGAATCGGTTCCGATACCTTATAATCAATTTTAATAAATTTAGTTAGTTTGGGTTAGTCTTCGAATTAACTTTGGATTAGTTTGGGTTAGTCGTCCAAACAACTTTCGGCTAGTTTCACTTAGTCTCAACTTATTTTAGTTATCTGAACCGGTTCCGAGACGTTATAATCAATTTTAATAGATTTGGTTAGATTGGGTTAGTCGTCCAATCAACGTTCGGTTAGTTTCACTTAGTTTCAACTTATTTTAGTCATCTGAATCGATTTCGATACATTATAATCAATTTTAATAGATTTGGATAGTTTGGGTTAGTCGTCGATTCAACTGTCGGTTGGTGTCAGTTATTCTCAACTTATGCTAGTCATATAAAGCGGTTCCGATACGTTATAATGATTTTATTACATTTGGTTAGTTTGGGTTAGTCGTCGATTGAACTCTCGGCTAGTTTCGCATAGTCTCACTTATTTTAATCATTTGAACCGGTTCCGTTACGTTATATTCAATTTTAATAGATTTGGTTAGTTTGGGTTAGTAGTCCAATCAACTTTCGGTTAGCTTCACTTATTCTCAACTTATTTTAGCCATTTGAAGCAGTTCCGATACGTTATAATCAATTTTAATAGATTTGGTTAGTTTGGGTTAGTGTTCAATTAACTTTCGGTTAGTTTCACTTATTCTCAACTTATTTTAGCTATTGAGTTTGTCGTCGTATCAACTTTGGGTTAGTTTCACAGTGCCAAAAGATATTTAATATTTACAAAGCATTCCGTTATCGTTATATAATATGTACTTATAAAAAAAATCTGACACCTAGACGATTTTTCCGGTCTCGACCTTCACCTAATTTTATTAACATATCTATTCACTAATCCGACTATAGATTTCTCCTATTTGCCTTTGTATTTTTCATTGCTTCGTATATATTTCCACCGAAGTCCGAATAAAATATTAAAATAGAAATAAAATTAAGGATTTCCACAAATCCGACTCTGTTCTGAACACTCTGCCTACACACGAACGACTGATTAAACTAAAACGCTCTACATGCTGCCAACAATCTGCGGATTTTCGGCGGCTGGCACAAAATATTTGGGGGAGTGGAGCTACTAGTTTACGTATACTTTGGTTTTACCTTACTAATTTTGGGTTTTCTCTCCACTTAAAACCGCTTGCTCTGGCTCCAGGGTG
>MU191653.1:216-34249 GCA_016904865.1 Pissodes strobi
ATCCCGAAATTGGAGCCATCTTTACCCGAGTAAACCCAAGTTCCGGCTACTAAGCGCTCGCTCTCGTCCGAGAACGGAGTTATTTACCTAAGTCGTATAAGCTCCGTTCTGGATCGCGCCTTGCGGACACTTGTGTTTAAGTTACGGGCCAAACACATCCCTTAATTAAACGGTCCTGTTTGAACAGGCAGATTAAATGTGACACAGAAGTGTAATCGCGCTTATTGTGGTCCGGGCTTAACTGGCCCCGGAGCGCCCGGACTCTGTCCTCTCGCTTTGTCTTCTAATAACCCTGATTTAATGTCACGGGCCTTGGCCGTTTCTACTTTTTTAAATTAATTTGGGTCTCGGGATCTCTATTTCGACTATATTATGGGCACGGCTCTTTATCTATTTAATATGTGGAAATGGTGTTGCGCAATGAAATTTAATATCAATATTCCTCCACTAAAACTGGTGAACTCAGGAAAAAAAATACAAAGTTGACTGGCAAGATTGGATAGTTTCTGCGTTAAAATAAGTGTTTATTATGATCTAAATCTAATACTTCTCGTGAGCGTTTAATTGTTTTCTCTTCAGCATGATAAGAGTAATCTGGCCCACCTTTTTGGGGTTCTGATCTACTACAATTTCTCATAATTCACTCCAAATCACTTGCCCCCTTTATTGGGGTATGCCTCGTTTTGTATAGAAGCTTTGCGTTGGTCGGAAGTTATTGTCACACCTTTTAACCATAAGACCAACCTATTCCCATTTTAATCGTGGTTTTATCGTATCGTAGATTGCTCTACAATTTTTTTATCACTTGGTTTATTATCAGTAGATCTTCGATATCATCGATATTTCTGCTTCGCATTAATCTTATCAGATACCGTGGATATCACTCCAGAATTAGGCTCTTTTGGAGCTCATAAGTCTGGCATCCTTTTTTTAGATGTATTCTATATCTTAAATACTGAGAGAATTCTTGAATCTTGTGCACTAAAAACTAGCTTGGTCATAAATAAATAAGTAAATAATTACAAGGTGTTATATCGCCTTTTGGAAGTGAATCAAAAACTGTGCAGTTATTCTGCATTATTATACCGTCTGTAATATTCAGCAGGGGTTTATGGGCTGCGTGCACCTTTTGTTCGAATCGGTCGCACCAAGAGTCATAGACTGGAGGTGGATTCGGATAACTGGTCCTCACAAGGCAGTTAGCTCTTACTTAGGGCTCCACGCGCCACACCCTGGTAACTGCATCGACCTGCAGGCCAAACTAAGTAAGGGTAGCCAGATATGGCGAGAAAATTTAGTAGCGGCAGCTGGTTGCTCAAAACTGTCCTCAAGCAAAGATATCTTAGATATCCAATGGTTGAGTATCAGACACTAAGTGGCGTGGTTGGAACAACTATATCGGCACTTACACAGCGATGAGGAAGGCATGGGGAAACCACCTCATTATAACTCCCTAGTATAGTTAATATGGCAGAGAAAATATCACAAACGACCCTTAGTCCCCGGCAGCCCTTCAATGAACAGAGAGTGCGAATAACCCCGGGTGCCTTAAAATTTCAACCTGGAACGTACAAAGTATGTACGAAAGTGGAAAGATCCACAATATTATCAAAGAAATGACGAGACTTAACATCCAAATAACGGGAATTGGCGAAACATGGTGGCCAAACACAGGACAATGCAATGTACAGGATCATGAAATATACTATTCGGGTAACACTGACCCGCGACACAGGAATGGTGTAAACATAGTAGTCACGAAGGAGACTAAAAAATATGCAAAAAACTTTATACCATACTTTGACCGAATGCTCCTTTTACAAATACACGCAACCCCTATGGACATTAACATAATACAAATATATGCCCCAACCGCTGATAAAGACGAAGAACTCATCGAAGAATTCTATGACCAGCTAAAAGATCTAATGAAATCCATTAAGAGCAACGAGGTCACGATAATTATGGGCGATTTTAATGCGAAGGTTGGGAATGAATCAGAAGACGGCATAGTGGGAAAGTTCGGACTTGGCGCTAGAAATGATAGGGGAGACCGCCTAGTACAATTCTGCAAAGAAAACAAGAAGGTTATGTGTAACACTTTCTTTCTTTCAGCTGCCACCAAAACGATTGTACCCTTAGAGATCTCTAACAGATTCTCCAGAAGACACAGTGCGCAATCAAATAGATTATAAAAATCAAGTTGAAGAAAATTAAAAACGAGACTACAAACAACAGGAAAGATATTAGCAAACTTCAAGACGAAAACATAAGAACTTTGATTGCAAATACACTTAAAACAGAAATGCTGAACATAACAGCATCAGAGGAAGACCCAGTAGACAAGTGGAACAAAACTAAGCAGATCATAGGTAACACATCGAAGAACATCTAAAAAGAACATATACAATAAAAAGAAGGAATGGATGACAGATGAAATTATGCAACTGATGGACACCAGAAGAAACTACAAAAAGAAGGATCCGGATAAACATCGTCAAATACACAGGACAATTAGAAGAAAGACAAGAGAAGCCAAAGAGAAATGACTGGAAGAGAGGTGTAAGGAAATCGAAGAACTTGAAAGGAAGTATGACTACCACAACATGTACAAACAAATTAAAAACATGACGACACAACGAAACAAGGCACCACAATACATAGTAGATAATGGAAAAATAGTAGCTGATACATCGGAGCTACAAAAAGTCTGGAAATTATATATAGATTCACTTTTTTATGACAAACGTCCAGAACCTTGCGTAAGTCCTAAAGAAGAAATGTCAGGTCCCCCTATCACAAAAGAAGGGATCGAAAAAGCCATGAAAAACAATAAAGCACCAGGCCCAGACGACATTCACGCCGAGATTATTAAACTAATGAATGAGATGGACTCACAGCTCATGAATATTCTGATACCACTGTTCAACAACATATATGACAGCGGTAAATTCCCCCACGAATGGACCAACTCAGTATTTATCACCATCCCTAAGAACCCACGAGCAAGAACTTGGGACGAATATAGACTAATTAGTTTAATTAACATCGTAACAAAAATATTTACCAGTCATCCATAACCGCATATATGCAAAATGTGAATCAAGGATGACCGAGACCCAATTTGGCTTCAGAGGAGGCTTCGGCACCAGAGAGGCGATTTTCTCCTTACAGGTGCTTATACAGAGGTGCAGAGACATGAACCGAGATGTATATGTATGCTTCATCGTCTTTTCAAAAGCCTTCGACAACGTAAAGCACGGAAAACTTGTGGAACTTCTTAAAACTGCAGATCTAGACTCTAAATATATTAGAATTATAACAAACCTATACTGGGATCAATCTGCAAAGATCAAAATCGCTGGGAAATTATCGGAAGACACTCAAATCAATAAGGGAGTCCGTCAAGGATGCGTACTATCGCCTCTACTTTTCAATTTATACTCAGAAGCTATCTTTGATGAGGCGTTTCATAATGCCGAAGCGGCCGCGGCCGCGGACGATACAATAAGTGAACGATATATCCGTGTAATTCGGACTAAAAGTAAATGTCTCAAAAACAAAATGGATGTGCATTAGCAAACAACGAATACCAATAGACTTACACTAAACCAAACACCTATAGAACACGTTGAAAAATATACATATTTAGGGACAATCGTTCACAATCAATGGGACATGACCACATAAATCAAATCCAGGATTGAGAAAGCAAGATCAACTTTTATTAGAATGAAAAACATATTTGCCGAAAGAAACATCTCACTACCACAAAAATCAGATTGATAAAATGCTACATATAGTCTTGCTATACGGAGTGGAAGCATGGACCATGACAGAACAACTTATGAAAAAGATCTCGGCCTTTGAAATGTGGATATATCGGCGTGTTCTCCGAATATCCTGGAAGGAGCACGTTACAAACGAATAAGTACTCAGAAGAATCGGCAAACAACAAGAAATCACATTCATGATAAAGAAAAGAAAACTGGAATACTTCGGCCATCTGATGAGACACAACAAATATCGCCTACAGCAACTTATCCTTCAGGGCAAGTTGGACGGTAGAAGGGGTCCAGGTAGAAGGAGAAACTCTTGGATGCAAAATCTAAGCAAATGGTTTGGTCTATCATCTATCCAGTTGTTTAGACAAGCTCCTAATAAAATTCGAAACGCCATATTAATAGCCAACGTCCGTAAGGGATAGGGCATTGGAAGAAGAAGAAGAATGTTCAGCTTAGCTATGTTTATTTGATGTTTGAAAATCTTTGTTTTCTTCTACTAATTCTTATATTAGGGTTGTGTTATACCTTTTCCCATGTCCCCGCTGTTGTTTCTGTATTTGTCTGACATTTGTCATTCTACTACCAATAAAGTGCCGGGCGTTGATATTTTCATGCTCATTCATAAATTGATCTGGTTTCAAGGAACTAATAAGCACGGCAATTCGCAACAATTCCCCTAAACATCATTAGCAGGATTGATAATTTGCTGAACGGATAATTCGCCCAACCGGTTTTAAAACTAACCCAAACTAATTTAAATTTTTCACCAACCATGCTTACGGCAACGTGATTTTAAAAATGTATAACTAATAAACAAATCCTAAAAAAGTTTTTGGATTTGCAATTATTAGCAAACTAACCCAGATTAATTTCAATTATGAACTAACTAAACTAACTAAAGCATTTCTGTGCTGTTTTTAGTGCAGGCAGTACTTCTTCTTTGGTAATTTCTGAGCCTGATTCTTTTAACTCAAAAGAAGTTTGCTCTGCATCTCTTGTTTCATATTCAGATAGCTCCTCGATGTACTCTCTCCAGAGTTATAGTTTGTTTTTATCCGTTCCTATTATGCATAGAAATCCCAAGACCCAAAACGGGGATATTTTATCTAAAAGTACAGCAGTATGGTTCTTTTGCTGAACAACTGAAACTAACCCATACTAACCCAGACTAATTTCAATTATTAACCAAACTCAGCATGCCAGTGCTATTTTTACTGCAAGCAGTATTTCTTATTTTGTAATTTGTGAGCCTGTTTCTTTTGACTCGAAAGATATTTGCTCTGCATCTCTTTTTTTATTTTCAGATAGCTCCTCTCCAGAGATATAGTTTTTTATCCGTTCCTATTTTGTCTAGAAGTACAGAAGCATAGTTCTTCTTTGGCCGGAATTGTGGTAATTGTGTTGAAGATCTTCATTCTCTTTGAATTTTTCTTCAAAGTATGGTATTTCTCCCCCCCTCCCCCCCTACTGTGGACACTAGTAGTGGATAAAATCCTTACCACTCTGAGTAGAGCTGGATTTATAGTTCTGGGCCACGCAGATGACGTGGTAGTAATAATAAAGGGCAAACATGAAGGCATAATTTCAAACTGCAAGCAAAATGCCCTGAACATCATCAAGAATTGGAGCGACGGGTGGGCATGTCTTTAAATCCTAGGAAAATCATTCTTGCCCCGTTTATAAAAAGAAGAAATCTAGAAATGAGAGCGCCTATCCTACACGGAACACAGCTAACTTTTTCCACCGAGGTCAAATATTCAGGGGTCACACTGGACCCTAAACTTAGCTGGAGCAAGCATCTAGAAAACACCATCTCTAGAGTTGGCAAGACATGGGTCCTAAAGCCAAAAATAGTATATTGGATCTACCAAACAATAATAAAGCCCATGGTCACATATGCTTTGCTGGTATGGTGGCCAAAAACCCAGCAAGTCACCGTCCGGACCAAACCTAATAAAGTGCAAAGGCTGACATGCCTGGGAATAACAGGGGCAATGTCAACGTGCCCTACCGCAGCCTTAGAGGTACTGCTGAACATGTATTCTCTTCATCTTAGTGTGAAGAGGGAGGCGATTATCAGTGCTTACGGGCTGTGTCAAATAGGCAAATTCAAGCCTGAAGATTTAACTGGTCACCTGTGCATCTTTGAAGAAATAAAAATGAAAAATGCCAGCACACCAAATGACCAAATGACGGTCATGTTGGACCTAGATACCCCATTTGCAGTGGTTATTGATGCCCGCCAATCATGGGAGAGGAAAAAACTACCTCAGGTCGATCACGCATCGCTGTGGTACACGGATGGTTCAAAACTAGCGAAAGGAGCAGGATAGTGTATTTCAGGTTCAAACTGTAAGTTTTCCAAACTGATAGAAAATTATATAACCATTTTCCAAGCGGAAGTGATAAGAGAAGAGTGTCTCACACAAAGACTTCACAGAAAGCACATCTACATATTTTCAAACAGCCAGGAGGCTCTAAAAGCTATCTAAAAGCTGTCAAGTGCGTGTCAAAGCTAGTCTGGATATGTAAGCAAACCCTAAAACAACTAGCAACACGCAACACGCAACCAGGTAACTTTAGTGTGAGCTCCTGGCCATAGAGGCATAGAGGGCAATGAAAAAGCAGCCTGCCTTACGAAAGAAGGAGCTGGAATGGTCCAGAGCCCTACTGTCGCCTTATGAAGAGCCACATCACCGAAGAACTAAGTAAATGGGAAAAAGACCAACTGTCTTTCTACTGAAGAAACACCTTAGAACTAAGACAGGTGAAAAGATTTATAACCATCTCTGCGAAAAGAGCAGAACAGCTCTTAGGTATGATCAGAGCAGATATTAGAACTGTCGCGCGCCGGTCTGCTCACTGGACACTATCCGGTATAAAACCACCTAAAGGCAATAGATAGAAGACTACTAACGCAAATTTTGTAATAATGCAACCGAAACCGCAGAATATCTACTATGCCAATGTCTAATCCAACTCTGCAAAAGGCTCAAGTAGCTTGAAGGAGTACAGCTATCACCTTACGAAGTGAGCCAACTACCTCCCAAGAAAATAGCTTTGTTTGGAAGCTAGAGCCTGCACAAAATATCTGTAAACGTAGCAGTGCCGGGCAGCTGAAACTAGCCGAAACAACTCCCTAGCAATATAAAATCTACAATCTACAATCTACATGGTTGTTTTGCATCTCTTATCTTATTTCTAGTATTGTTAATATTTCTATACCTACTTATGAATATCAATATAATTGGTTTGGGTTCGTTGTTCCATCCCATTCAATATCTCGTCGCTGATCCAGCTCCTTTTCTTCTTTAGGGAGTTTCTTAGTATTGATTTGCCTGGGTCGAGGAGGCAGTGTTTCATTAATTCCCATTATTCATCAGTATCATCCAAACTTGGATCAGTTTCCAGAGTGATATATTGTGCAGATGTTTGCCGGCAAAATTCCTGAGTTGGTCCATCTAGGTTCGCTAATTCCTAATATGTTGGTATTCATTCTCCAGTTTGGTACATGTTTTTCCTATGTCAATTCTTGTTTTGGACATTTTTATTTAACCTTTTTCGTTTGCTCGAAAGGTACTCCGCTGGATGACGACTTGAGAGGCCTTGTCTGTCCGTCCCTTGAAGGATCCTGAGTTAAGATACTCATTATCAGTGATCCTATCATCATGATTCTACTAGGGATATCTAATGGGATTGTTCAATTTGGTATTGAACATGTTGCTAGTTAGATTTTGGTTTGCTCCGACTGTTTGGCTTTCCGGGTACCACCCACATCTGAGAGAGGCCCGATGGTGAATCTAGCAATCCCTCTCGTCCTAAGTAAAAAAATGGATAAGATACTCATGCCAGAATAACGTTACACAGCTCGTCAAAAGCTGTCCTGACATAATACATTATTAGGTGCACTAACTTAAGCTACATATTAAAATTGAGATTCAAAAAACTTCCAAGAAAATGGATTTGAAGTCAAAGGACAGACAGGCGTCATTTGATAACCAAATCCAACGTTGGATCTAGTTGACACATTCTAGTTTGAGTTCTGTGGTATAAAATGCTGATTGCTGAATGGAGCACTATCCACCATCATTTTAATAGGTAATTTTCAATGAATCAATTTCAGTAACAAATTTATATGATATACTCCCAAGCATTTCCCCAGCTGACTGTGTTCGCAGCTTTTGGCAATCCAAATAAAAGGTACGTGAGAAAGTTAAATATAAAAACAAACCCTACGGTAAAACATTTAACCCCACACTCGATCCACTTGTGAATCCGTCGATTTGTTCAATAGAAGTTATATCAAACATTGGCAAAAAAAAACGGACCTTTTTATCCCGTTTTTACCTGCTTTGTTCTGCGAAGACTATTAGGGAGCTATTAGAACGAAGAGGACACATTTTTTTTCGAGCGTAATCCATAAAATGCATTGTAAGTCGATGGTGACTTTAAAGTTCCATAGAAAAAAATCGGCCCCCTAAACCCGATTCGATTTTGACGTACAATCGTAATCCTGTGTGTTTTGGTTAGTGCGACACTAGAAAATGT
This sequence comes from Pissodes strobi, assembly GCA_016904865.1. Lineage (NCBI taxonomy): Eukaryota > Metazoa > Arthropoda > Insecta > Coleoptera > Curculionidae > Pissodes > Pissodes strobi. The sequence continues at coordinate 8,550 of MU191653.1, forward strand.
TGGGAATTGAGTACAATAAAATTGAACTTTATTTCATTTGAACGACTATTAATCATTCGATTGTGTCAGTCCTAAAAATGGATTTTAGAAATTTAAAACGTTACGGTCTGGTTCTGAAGTTTATGATGTGAAATTAATAAAAATCTAATGTGGGTCCATTGTCCAACGATGCGATGCATTATTGGGATTAAATTACGAAGACATTAAGGATGTCTGCTCATAACCAGTAATTCCACGGCAATATATTGTAAGTATACAGCGAGTGGCAAAAAATATGTAAAATTCGAGGGCGTCAAGTTTAAGTTGCAATTGGACATATTTATGCAGAAAGCTTCCAACCCATAAAAGTAAAGTTTCGAGAAAATCGATCTTATTATATTTTTAATAATTATATAATAATATATAATACACTTAAAAGGAAAATTTTACTTTAAATTTTTTATAAGGTAAAATAACCTAATATTTAACAATCTCAAACTTCAACAAGACTATTTTTTAGTATATAATTTGGAAAAATACACCCATTTTTTTGGGGGAGTGGGGGTGGTGGGATGGTTGCTGTCTGCATTATTGGGTATCAATAATTAAAAACCTCAATTAAACATCTTCAACTTCAAAATCAAGAATATCTCTCGACATCTTCTTCAATGTTATCATCTCCTTGTAATTTTTTGTAGAAATCTTGACAGTCTGATGGAATAAGATGCATCATTTCGTTGAGATTTGAAATTTTTTTTTGCAGCGATGGTCTTGCCATTGGGCCATAGCTCACTCATTAAAAAAGGTCTTCTATTCTGATTTTAGTGCTATTTCTTCCTTCTTTCTTTTTAACATCAATGTGCACAGGTGCGTCAAATGAGTTCTGTTGAACAATAAGCAGAAATGGTCCATCTTTTTCTATTAAAATAGATCTTCTTTAGCCAGTTTATTTTTGGTCAATCATATTAACGCTCAAAATATCACAGGAATTCATTCCGGTTGCCCCAAAAGTTTTTTTGCGGCATTGTTTCATTACCTTCACGTATTCGGAAAGCAAATACAGTATTTGCTGGTTTTTTAGTGCGGATTTATTTGTGCAAAATCGGAAATAATTTAATATTTAATATTTAAAATATATTTAAAAAAATATGTTTTTTAAATGTCTCTCTTTTGATACTTTGTTAATTTCGTTTTGGATGGCTGATAAAATTTTAATGAAGATTTCTTAAGTTAAGCTAGAAATTTGGATGCAAGTAAGTGAATTATATAAGATATTAACAAAATATAATATATTAAACTGTACATTAAAATTAAAAGCAGTAAGGGAATTTAAGAATAAATGTATATTAATAAACCCAAAAACTATCAAAATTTCAAGCACAATTAAAAATATTATCTGAATTTCTTTTGACATTTTGTTAATAATTTTGTATTTATTTATTTCAGTTTAGTAAGTTGTTTCACTTTTATTACAGAATTAGATTGATAAAATATATTGCTCTGTCATATTGCAGATAATTAAAGCAAACAGTACTTTAGGGTATTGCAAATATAATAAAATAACTTTATATTTAACATTTAAATACATTTAAAAAATATGTTTATTAAATATATCTCTTTTCGGATGGCTAATATTATTTTATTGAAGAATCTTTAAGATAAGCTAGAGACTTGGATGCAAATAAATAAATTATATAAAATTAACAAACCATATTAAATTGACATTAAAATAAAAGGTAGTTAGGGCGTTTACAAATGAATGTATAATAATTAACCCAAAAACTGTTAATATATCAAGTACAATTCAAAAATAGTATCTGTATTTCTTTTGGCATCTTATGTATTATTTTGTATTTATTTCAGTTTAGAATGTTGTTTTACTTATATTATATTATTAAATTAATAAAATATATTACTCTGTCATATTGCAGACAATAAAAATAAACAGTACTATAGGGTATTACAAACATTATAAAATAACTTAATTTTTTAATATTTAAAATACATTTGATAATTTGGTAATTTTAAACCAATATGTTAGCGTTTTGAATGGCTGATACACTTTGATTGAAGAATCTTTAAGGTAACCTAGACACTTGAATGCAAATAAATTAATTATATAAGATTAACAAAATATAATATATTAAACTGGCATTAAAATAAAAAGTCAAATAAATGTATATTAATTAAAACACAAATTATCAAAATTTCAAGCACAATTAAAAAAATATTATTTGAATATTTTTTGGCACCTTATTTATATATAATTTTGTATCTATTTATTTCAGTATAGTATGTTGTTTTACTTTTATTATAATAATTAATTAATAAAATATATTATTCTGTCATATTGCGGACAATAAAAATAAACAGTATTGTAGGGTATTGCAAACATAATAAAATAACGTTATATTTAATATTTAAAACACATTTAAAGAAATATATTTTTTAAATGCGTTTCTTTTGTTACACTGTTAATTTCAAACCAGTATGTTACCGTTTCGGATGGCTGATATGATTTTATTGAGGAATCTTTAAGATAAGCTAGATACTTGCAAATAAATTAATTATATAAAATTATCAAAATATAATATATTAAACGGGCATTAACAGAGAAAGTAGATAATTAATCCAAAAACTATCAAAAATTCAAGCACAATTAAAACAATGTTATCGGAATCTCTTTTGGCATTTTATTTTTAATTTTGTGTTTATTTAGTTCAGTTTATTATGTTGTTTTACTTTTATTATATACTTTTATTATATCATATTGCAGACAATAAAAATAAACAGTGCTATAATAGAGTATTACAAATACAATGAAATAACTTCATATTTAATATTTAAAATACATTTAAAAAAATATATGTTTTAAATGTGTCTTTTGATACTTTGTTAAATCCAAGCCAGTATGTTAGCGTTTCGGATGGCTGATATTATTTTATTGAGGAATCTTTAAGATAAGCTAGACATTTGGATGCAAACAAATTAATTATATAAAATTACCAAAATATAATATATTAAGCTAGCATTAAAATAAAAAGCAGATAGAAAGTCTACAAATAAATATATAATAATTAACCCAAAACAATCAATATTTCAAACACAAAAAAATATTATCTAAATCTCTTTTTGTATCTTATTTATAATTTTGTATTTATTTATTTCAGTTTAGTATGTTGTTTAACTTTTATTATAGTAACAGTATTAGTTATACAGTTATATAGTAACAGATTTATAAAATTATTATTATTCTGTCATATTGCAGGCAACTTAAATAAACAGTACTATAGAATATTAAAAATGTAATAAAATAACTTTATAGTTAATATTTAAAATATATTTAAAAAAATATATTTTTTAAATGGCATCTTCTGATACTTTGTAAATTTCAAACCAGTATATTACCGTGTCGGATAGTTGATCTAATTTTATTGGAGAATCATTAAGTAAAACTAGACATTTGGAAGCAAGTAAATGAATTATATAAAATTAACAAAATATAGTATATTAAACTGACAATAAAATAAAAAGTAGTTAGAGTGTATACAAGTAAATATAGCAATTAACCCAAAACTATCAATATTTCAAGCACAATTAAAAATATTATCTAAATCCCTTTTGGCATCTTATTTATAATTTTGTATTTATTTATTTCAGTTCAGTGTGTTATTTTATTTTTATTATAGCAATAGATTAATAAAATATATTAGTCGGCCATATCGCGGACATTAAAATTAAACAGTACTGTAGGGTATTACAAACATAATTAAATAACTTTATATTTAATATTTAAAATAAATTTAAAAAAATATATTTTTTGAATGTGTCTCTTGATATTTTGCTTATTTCAAACCAGTACGTTACCGTTTCGGATAGCTAATATAATCTTATTGAAGAATCTATAAAATAGGCCCGATAAATGAATTATATAAAATTAACAAAATATATTAAACTGACTTTAAAATAAAAAGTTGTAAATAAGATGCCAAGAGACATTCAGAAAATATTTTTTTAATTGTGCTTGAAATTTTGATAATTTTTGCGGTAACTATAATACATTTATTTGTATACTCCCTATACAACTAAATGTATAATAATTTTCACACAAATTATCAAAATTTTAAGCACAATTAAAAAAATATTATCTGAATGTCTTTTGGAATAATTTTGTATTTATTTATTTCAATATAGTATGTTGTTTTACTTTTATTATATTATTAGATTAATAAAACATATATAACTCTGTCTTATTGCAGACAATGAAAATAAACAGTATGCACTGTAGGATACCACAAACATAATAAAATAAATTTATATTTAATATTTAAAATATATTTAAAAAAGGATATTTTTTAAATGTGTCTTGATACTTTGTTAATTTCAAACCAGTATGTTAGCGTTTCGCAAGGCTGATATAATTTTATTGAGGAATCTTTAAGATAAGCTAGACATTTGGTTGCAAATAAATGAATTATATAAAATTAACCAAATATTTATTTATACAAATAAATATATAATAACTAACCCAAATTAACCAAAAACTAGTAATGTTTGAAAAACATTTTATTAAAATTTGTCTCTTTTGGAACATTATTTATATTTTGCATTAATTTACTTCAGTTTGGCACTTTGCCTTTCCAGTTGGCTACTTTTTTATTTACATTTGCTAGGGAATAGATTAATAAATTATATAAACCTAGCTAAATATGGCAAATTATTGCTAATTTCACCGACCATTTTGTATCGATTTCAGGTAAACGTCGAACAATACCAATCGGCAGGGGCGTAGAAGGGTGCCTGGTCAGTGGTCCACGAGGGTAAACCAATCACCACCCGCCCTGACAGCTTGAGACTCACCCTCGGCTATTCTTTTTCACCCCCTCGTTATAGGTTTGTCTGGTATATACGTAGACCGGTTTAAGGGTCAGTTTTTCAACACATTTAAATTAACTTCCAGAGTTAGGAATAAGAAGTATATATTCACAATTATCTGCAGGAAATTGTGCAAAAAGATATTATCAGTCTGTGGTTCTTCTGCTTGTTCTATAACAAACCTTGTTTCGTTTTCGCCATCCTTGCGATTATCTCAAAAACAATGGTTATTGTTTTATTTTACATTTAATTGCTTCGTTTTGTCTTAGACCTTTTGCACCTCCATCCCAAAATAAATTAAAATAATAGACCAAATGTAAGATGTTTTTCGTCTATTATCTTAAATATCCTTAATATTTATGTGTTTTTACTGTGAGTTGTATTTTTTTACAATTTTGTGACCTTATATATTTAAATATACTGGTAGTTTCCAATTTGAAAATTAAATTTTTGGCAACAACTTTTTCAATCGATACCATTTAAGTTTTATTTATTGTCTAAATATTTATATTAGTTTAAATACGGAATTATAAAGTTTCTATTATTAATTTATAGTTTGTGCCGTAGTGTGGTAGTATTTTTATATATTGTTCTTAGTTAATTATTTTCATGTTTATACTTCTAAAGTTAAGTGCTTTACAAACGTATTATGTGTAAAATTTTGTAAACAGTATGTCAACGGGTGTAACAGGAAATTAATGAAGAGTAATAAAAAAAAACAAATATTCCAAAGAAAAGAAAATGTTTAAAAAGTGTATTCACATATATTTTTGGCAATTTAATATGTAGGACATCTAAAGCAACCTATTAATTTGGCCATTACTTAATTGGCCTCATCGGTATCTATATATAAAGGCAAGTGTTTGTAAAGAAAGCAACAATAACCCAGATCTTTAAAAACCAAAGATATCTGTAACAGTGGTATTAAGCGAAAAATTATTTAAAATAAAGAAAACAATTGTCAAGAATTAGGCTAGCAAAGAATAATACAAAACAGAATACAAATTATCTCAAACGAGATTAATTAAAAGGGTATAGCACGTTTTAAAAAAGCCTAGACATATATTTTTGTGGCAATTTAATATGTATTAATGGCAATTAATTAATCTCCACATCAGTATCTAACACATAACCATGGTATTAATAGAGAAATTATTTAATATACAAAAAAAATAATTTTCAAGAATTTGGTTAAAAATTGATAATAAAAAATAAAATACAAAGTATCTCAAAAGAGAGTAGTACAAAACAAAAACAAAATGATTAAAAAAAGTCTTTACATATATTTTTAATCAATACCAATATATAAATCCAAGCGTTTATATAGAAAAAAAATAAAACAAATCTTTAAAAACTTAAGTTATCTATAACGGTGGTATTTATAGAGAAATTATTCAATATAAAAATAATAATTTTAAGAATTAGGTTAGCAACCTATTAAACAGTATCTTATATATAAAGGTTTGCGTTTATAAAGAATAAAACAATAAAACAGGTCCTTAAATACTAAAGTTATCTATAACGGTGGAATTAATAGAAAAATTATTTTCGATAAAAATAACCGAAACAAAGAACAATATAAAATGGAATACAAAATATCTCAAAGGATTGTAATAAAGACAAAAATATTTAAAATAGTAATGGAACAATCTTTGTATATCATGCATTAAATTTTGCATGATATACAAAGATTGTTTCATTACTATGTTTTGTACATGCACACACCCTTCATTTAAATATTTAGAAGGCAACAAAATATTTTATAAAACCTATACATATATTTTGTGACATTTTCACATGTAGGGCATCTATAGCAACCTATTAATCATTATCTAATATATAAAAACAAGTGGTTAAGAATAAAACAATAAAGCAAATCTTTAAAAGCTATAGTTATCTATAACGGTGGTATTAACTGAGAAATTATTTAATATAAAAATAATCCAAACAAAGGATAATACAAAATGGAATACAAAATATTTCAAAGGATAGCAATAAAATGGCAAATACTTGAAAGACAACAAAATGTTTAAAAAAAATCTGTACATATATTTCTGTGGCAGTTTAATATTCAGGGCATCTAAAGCAATCAATTTATGAATCAGTATCTAATATATAAAAGCAAGCATTTACAATGAAAAAAAAAACCATAAAACAGATGTTTATAAACTAAAGGTATCTATCATTAACGGTGGTATTAACAGAGAAATTATTCAATAAAAAAATAATTAGTATTCAAGAATTAGGTTAACAAAGAATATTAAAAAATTAAATACAAAATATCTCAAAGGAGAGTAGTACAAAACAAAAATTTAAAAGACAACAAAATAGTTAAAACAGTCTATAAATATATTTTTAATCACCATCTAATATCTAAAAGCAAGCGCCTATAAAAAAGAAAAAAAAACTAAAGTTATCTATAACGGTGGTATTAATATAGATGTTATTCAATATAAAAAGAATACATTTTTAAGAATTAGGTTAATAAAGAATAATGCAAAATAAGATACAAAATATTTCAAGAGGGAGTAATAAAAAAGCAAATATTAAAAAAAACCTATACATATATTTTGTATCTTTTTCACATGCAGGGCATCTAAAACAACTTATTACTCAGTATCTAATATATAAAAGCAAGTGTTTATAAGGAATAAAACAAAAACAGATCTTTAAAAACTTAAGTTAGCTATAACGGTGGTATTAAAAGAGAAATTATTTAATATAATAAAAAATTCAAAGAACAATACCAAATGTATCTATCGTTAACGGTGGTATTAATAGAGAAATGATTGAATTTAAAAATAATTAATATTCAAGAATAAGGTTAACAAAGAATATTAAAAAATTAAATACAACATATCTCAAACGAGAGTACTACAAAACAAATATTTAAAGGACAACAAAATGGTTAAAAAAAGTCTATACATATATTTTAAATCAATATCTAATATATAAAAGCAAGCGTTTATAAAAAAAGACAATAAAACCTATAGTTATCTATAACGGTGGTATTAATAGAGAAGTTATTCAATATAAAAATAATGCATTTTTAAGAATTAGGTTAATAAAGAATAATGCAAAACAAAATACAAAATATTTGAAGGGGGTGTAATAAAAAAGCAAATATATAAAAGACAACAAAATATGTTAAAAAACCTATACATATAATTTGTAGTCAATCAGTAGGTATCTAATATATAAAAGCAAGTGTTTGTAAAGAATATAACAATAAAACTGATCTAAATACTAAAGTTATCTATAACGGTGAATTAATAGAAAAATTATTTTATATAAAAATAACCCAAACAAAGCGCAATACAAAATGGAATAAAAAATATCTCAAAGGAGATTAATAAAAAGGCAAATATTTAAGAGAGAACAAAATATTTTTAGAAATATCTAGACATATATTTTTGTGGCAGTTTAAGATGCAGGGCATCCTATTTATTAATCAATATATATAAAAGTAAGTATTTATAAGGAAAAAAATAGAATAAAAGACATATTTAAAAAAATAAAGGTATCTATAATGGTGGTATTAATAGAAAGATTATTCAATATAAAAAGAATGAATGTTCAAAAATTAGGTTAACAAAGAATAATACCAAATATAATACAAAATAAATCAAAAACGATTTTTTAACAATTATTTTTAAACACATTTGTTCCTAGATATTTTAGAGCGCATTCTTAATAGAGATAATACTTTTTTAATGAAAGTAAAAACTCAGCAAAACAACAAATTAACAATCTAAAGAATAGACTCTACTTTTGTGAGCACGTCCGTCGTTTCTACATTTTTACCTGGAAACCGGTCTCTATTTTAATTTTAGCCTCGAAACGGGGTGCAATTGTAAAGGGGGCGAAACGGCATTCCGATCACCCCACTTATTAAACACAACAACCGTTTGTTAGGGCGAACAAGATTATTTGTGGATGCTCCGCGACCTCTAACGAAGGGTAGTTGAAGTTCGTATTGGGGTTGAGCGGGGTTTCAAACCGACAAAGTAGAGTGGCATTTGTTTGGATTGATTAGGTTTACATTGGAATTCGTGTATCATATGTAGGTGGTCGGAAATGAGAGGTTGGGCTAGTTTGTGTGCTATTGTATCGCAATCATTTATTTGTTATTTTAATTATGGCAATCTATTGTTAACGGTTCGTTTTGGCAAATATAATAGTAGTTGCGTAACTACTGTATATTATGGCTTTGGGTACTTTTCCGCCTTATATTTTTTGAAGTGAAAGCTTCTTTTGGCGTGTTCAGCACCCCAAATGTAGTACGTAAATGAGACTGAGCCGTCAGGGTAAAGTCTGCACTTCGGGAAAGCGAGAGAGGAGAGAAACAGGCCGATGCAATACACTTTTTCCCGGGTAGAGAATGAAATTATGCCCTCAGGCATGTCTAGTGATGCCCGGCTGCTCATTCGGGTATATCATTTTCACTTTCCTCGAAAACGGCTGCGAATAGAAATTTAAGTTTTGGCACGTTTTTAGGCAAGACTTGGAAGCCGCCGACGATGGTCAATTTGCTTGGGTTAGTTTGGGTTGGTTTGGGTTATTTTGGAAATGGACTTTTGAGGAAACATGTAAAATCATAGCAAGTCAAAGAAATGAAGGTTTTTATTTTTTGTCTCGAAAAATTATTTTCTTATATAAAAATCGATCGCACAAGAAGACACTTTAGAAATAATGATACCATTTATACAGGGTGAGTAGTTGAATTTAAGCCTTTCGCCATTTCGAGTATTAACTCTGAATGACTATGAATAAGGCATTTGTAACCCCCATCAGCTCAAACTATCTAAAAAAATTAACTGCAGCCTATTGGATGAGAGAAATGGATAATCTAAGAAACAAGACAAATTAATGATGTGTGAAAGAAAATGGGAATAAATCTTTTTTTAGACTAGTTTAGGATTATTCTATTATTTAACATAATTATGGGCAAAGCCTGACCATAAAACGCTTACCGAGGATGTAAAATACCTATTAGGATCATAAACATATTAAATTATGCCTAAAATAAGTACCTAATATAAAGTATATAGGACAAAATAACTTCTTGTTTCCAATTTTGCCGAAAAAAATCAATACCTTTAATATATAGTTGTATTTCCATAATGTCCTGTATAATTAGTACTTTTATGTATAATAGGTATGTACAATTATATATGAACACTAATAAATTATAATTAAGGCGTTTCAAATATATCACGGGAAGTTTGGACTTTGTCTGTTCGCCTGGTTTCAATGCGATAATTTTCTGGAGTTGCGGCATAACATAATGGGGAAAATTAGAAACAGAGAGAGTCGTTTTATGCGCAAAAAATTCCTTTAACAATACAGACTTAAATTTTAATCAAAATTCAACAAAGTCCAGCCCTGTCCTCGAAGAACTTTGAATCGTTAATCAAAACCCCAAGTGCGGAATCTAGCCAAGGGCAGCAGCGTGTCCGCACCACCGGACCAACATGGCCGCCTACCCTCCCCTTCGTGCCCGGTTCCACCGCGGCTGCCCTCCGGGGCGGCGGACCCGTAATTTATTATTCACAGCTTCCGTAATGGAATTCTATTATAACGGACTAATAATCACGGCCAAAATTTAGCTTACAGTCTTATGGGTTATGAACCAGGGGCAGGCAAATTTATTTTGGAAAGGATGCTTCACAAGTCGGGGGAACATTCATAAATTAATTCGCAAATATCAGTATTTTATTAATTAATCATTTTTCATCGATTTTATATTACCGTAGTTTGGGGCGAAATTGATAAGTGGGGGCGAAATTGATAATTGGATCTTTTGGTGCCATTTTTAAGTATAATAAGTTCGCGGGAATTTGATAACTTTAACTTCTTCTTTGAGTACCGTGTCCGTTCCGTTACCGAACGTTGGCTACCATTCTGGCTATTATAACTTAATTAACTACCGCGCGAAATAGGGATGTGGTGGACTTATGGAACCATTCTCGGAGGTTCTTTAGCCCGGATGTTCTTCTTCGGCCTGGTCCTCTTCTTCCTACTACTTTCCCTTGTATTATAAAATGAAGAATTCCGTATTTTTCTGGATGTCGCATCACATGAGCAAAGTATTCCAGTTTATGTATCTTAATTGATTTCATTACTTCTGCATCCTTGTCCATATGCAGCAAGACGTCTTCATTTCGGGCCCTGTCGACCCAGCTAATGCGGAGTATTCTCCGCTACACTCACATTTCGAAGGCTTCGAGCTTCTTTAGTAGTGTGTCTGTCAATGTCCAACCTTCGAATCCATACATCATTATTGGGAATATGTAGCACTTTACCAGTCTAATCTTCAGTTTGTTGCTAATACTCCGACTACAGAGTACCTTTTTCATTTTAGAGAACGCATCTCTAGCCTTCTCTATACGGATTCTAACCTCATTGCTCATATCCCAGTTATCGTTTATATTGCATCCGAGATAGGTGATACTGTTGATCTTTTCAAGTAAAATTCCGTATGCTGTAATAGCTGTTTGATGCACAGAACTTTGGTGACTATCATATATTTAGTCTTTTTGGTGTTGAGCTTTAGTCCATATTCATCACAGACGATGGATACACTGTCGACTAGGATCTTCTTGACTACTGGCAAGCAGCACCGTATCATCTGCGTATCTTAGGTTATATGTATTTACGCCATTAACCTTGATTCCACTATCAATGCTCTCTAGTGCTTTTCTGAAAATGAACTCTGAATATAAATTAAAAAGGAGTGGTGACATGATGCATCCTTGCCGGACCCCTCTACGTATCTCTACCTCCTCAGAGATGTTCTGGGCCACCCTGACATTAGCTCGTTGATGCCAGTTAAGGTTTTTGATGATGCGTAGGTCTTTGTCATCAATGCCTACTTATTGGATAATCTCAATCATCTTATCGTGTCGCACTCTAACGAAGGCCTTTTCAAAATCTATGAAGCACATATACACTGGGTGGCTAATGTCTCGACATCTCTGCACGAAGACATGGAGGCTGAAGAGTGTTTCTCTCGTTCACAATCCAAATTGTATGTCGCTCATCTCTCCTTCAATTTTATTATATATTCTGGAGTGCATTATTCGCAGGAAGATTTTTAGTGCGTGGCTCATTAGGCTGATGGTGCGGTATTCACTGCATCTTTATGCATTGCGTTTTTGGCGGGTTGCTGTCGTATGATGCTGACAACAATCGCCTTTTTCTATCACTGGAGGGTGAGCGTAAATAAAACTACCGTGACTACGTGCGAACAGAAAACGAACTATATTTCTGTCGTTATACTTAAAATCTAATCGAATTACACTTGGATGTTTTTAGAAATTAATGCCTGACTGAGAGAGGGGACTCAAAAGATATGCTTGTATGATCGGTCTAGATGAACTGATTCTCCCAGTAGAATCATGTCCCTTCGTCGGCTCATTTTTCCCTCTCTTCATCCGGATCTCTTTGCCGTTTCGTTCGAGGTACCTTCGGAGCTACCTATACTTGGGTTTTCCTGATTGGATTTTATGATAAAAAAGTTTGAATATATTTTACCTTTACAAGGGTCGATGTTTATGAGCTTCAGGCTAGCCGATATGAAATTAATATTTTACAAGGAGGGTTAATGCATATTTACAATGTCGGCGTTATTGAGGGAAAAACCTAAAAATCTAATATAATAAAAACTACCTAAGGCGAAATCTATACAGTGTGATATGTACAAAAATGGAGCATACAGATTAATTTCTAATGTTATATACAAGGCAAGTGTGGGAGACGTAAAGCCGCCACAGCACCCCCCTGCCAGTGATTTAGAATCACGAAAACCCACCTGGAAACGCTCGGGAAAGCGGACATGTCTGCCGGATCTGGTTTGCCGCTGCGGTAGGTGCCGAATCGTCTCTGCAGGAGCATGGATTCCTGCCGCTGGCTGGTTTGCGTCTCCTGCCTGTTGTGGTTGCGGTTGTGGCTGCGGTTGTGGAGCTGCAGCTTCTCGGACTGGTGGTGGCTGCAAGTCGTAACTGTCGTCTATGTCCTGGGGGATTGGTACGTCGACCGGGTCCTTGTCCAGGATATAGGCTGGCTTGAGTCGGTCGATGGTGACGGTGACCTCGCGTCCTCTCACGTCGATGACGAACGTCGTGGCGGACAAAGACGTGGGTGGCAGTGTTATGGTCCCTAAAAATGAAAATGTTCCTTCTGCGGTCATGGTTACTACCATTGGTGGGCCGGAGCTCGCTGAAGCGTTGCCGAAGCTCCTTGATGAAAGTAGAGGAACCATCATCCATAGCGTCTGGTGATCGGGACGTCAGGAATTCGCCAGGTAGGCGGATGGGTTGTCCGTACACCATCTCTGCCGCGGTTGCATCGAGATCTTCCTTCCAGGCCATTCGAACGCCTAGCATGACCGTCGGTAGGCTCTCGGTCCAACGAGTCTGGTGGCATCTTAAAGCTGCTTTCAGTTGGCGGTGAAATCTCTCGACCATTCCATTGGCTGCAGGATGGTAGGCTGTGGTGCGGATGTGGGTAGTTCCTATCAAGTTGGTGAGGTGCCTGAATAGATGTGACTCGAACTGGCGGCCTTGGTCGGTGGTGACTCGCAATGGAACGCCAAACCTGGATATCCAAACCTCATAGAATGCCCGTGCGATGGTGATTGCTTCCTGGTCTTGCAATGGTACTGCTTCCGGCCACCTGGAAAATCTGTCTATCATGGTGAGACAGTACCGGTATCCCTCACATAGCGGCATCACCACTATGTCTAGGTGGACGTGGTCAAAGCGGCTAGACGGCGGTGCATATGTTCCGACGGGGCTTTTTACGTGACGCGTGATCTTGGAACGCTGGCATTCCGGACAGGTTTGCGTCCACTTCCTGCAGTCTTTCTTGATGGAGGGCCACACGTACCGTTGCGTTACCAGCTTGACTGAGGCTTTTACGCCAGGATGGCTTAGGCGATGTACGCTATCGAACGCTGTTCTCTTGAAGGGTGTCGTGATGAAGGGTCTAGCGGTAGGTGTCGAAACGTCACACCAGAGGGTGCAGGTGCTGCCAGGAACTGCAATCTGTTTCAGGTTTAGTCCTGTTGAACGGTCCTGTCGTAGTCTGGCCAACTCTCCGTCGGTGCGCTGCGATGTTGCTAGGGCCTCATAGTTGATTGACGCATGGATCTCCTCGATTCTGGAGAGTGCGTCGGCGACTACGTTGTCGCTGCCAGCAATGTGTCGAACATCGGTTGTGAACTGGCTGATGAAGTCCAGGTGTCGGAACTGTCGAGGCGATATCTGTGACGTCTTGTGGCGGAAGGCGTACGTCAATGGCTTGTGGTCTGTAAAGATGATGAGTTTTCTTGCCTCTACCATATGCCTGAAATGCTTCACAGACAGATATATAGCAAGAAGTTCACGGTCATAGGCACCATACTTGCATTCTGTAGGGCTGAGTTTCTTGGAAAAGAATGTTAATGGTCGCCATTGTCCTTCTACCCACTGTTGGAGGGCGGCGCCGACTGCGAAATCTGAGGCGTCGCAGAAGATAGCGAGCGGTGCATCAATTTCTGGGTGTGACAGCAGCGTCGCTTGAGCCAACGCTTCCTTGCAGGCCTCGAACGAGGCGGTGGCTTCCGGAGTCCAGAGTAGTGGTGCCTTCCCCTTGACCTTGTCTTTGAGAAGGTTGTTCAGCGGGGCTTGGGTCATTGCTGCCTTGGGAATGAACCTCCTGTAGAAATTTAGCATCCCCAAGAATCGGCGGAGCTGCTTGGCCGTGTCAGGCTTCGAATAGGCCCGGATTGCTTCGACCTTCTCTGGTCTGGTAGGAAGCTGAATGCCGGAAGATACTGAAGATAGAAAGACTACAGTGAAGAGACCGTTGAACAGGCCCTAGCAAAGGTTAAAGAGAATGGTTGTAGTCTACAGAGGGCTGCTGGAGAATACAAGATACCTTATGGAACCCTCGATAATAAATACCATGGCCGACATATTAGAAAAAATAGAGGCAAACCTGTTTTACAAGTTTCGAAAAAAAAAGATATTCCTCTCTTCAGCAAGTGTTTGTGAAGAATTGGGGGTTTCTTTTAGACACAGTCGATTTGAGGCAGTTTGCTAAAAATTATTTGGAGACCCAAGGTAGCAATGCCACCGTGTCTCAAAACAATTTACCAGGAAATGACTGGGTTTATTCTTTGTTTCAGCGAGATAACAATGCAATTGTCAAGCAAGTGGCTGCAAATATTAAACCCTCTCGAGCATCTGTTTCAAAACAAGGACTATAACGAAATATTTTGACAATTTACGCTAAACATTGCAAGATATTCCTGCATCCATTATGACAAAACAAACGTTCAAGATGATCCAGGAAATAAGAAAATGTTATTTCGACGGGAAACAAAATAGCCCGAGAGGGTCTGCAATTTTACAAAAGGTGCTACATCTTTTATCCCCGTCCATTGACGGATATTTCTTAGCCATGACAACTTTTGTCTGCCTATTCCTCTTCTTTCCCCTTCAATTTTCCCCTGAAGAATGAGGCGCTGAAAGTGGTAGCGTTCTCCACGCAGTATGTGTCCGAGGTAACCTGTTTTTCTCTTTTTAATATTTTGGAAAAGTTCTCGTTCCGTTAGACTGGCTCTTCGGAGAACGTCTTCATTTCTCACATGATCGACCCAAGAAATCCTTAACATACGCCGGAGGATCCTCGATTTTGTTGATGCCTTTAACGTCCACGTCTCAACACCGTACAGCAGAATGAACCAGACATAACATTTTACCATCCTATATCTGAGGTCCCAGTTCAAGTTCCTGTCCGTAAGAAATTTTCGAAGTTTTAGGAAGGTTGTTCTAGCCTGCTCGATCCTGCACTTGATCTCTTGATCTGTTCGATGTTCTCTCCATCAACGTGAATTCGAGTGTATGGAACATCGTTTCTACCAACTATCATAAATTTGGTTTTGCCGATGTTAATTTTTAAACCTAGTCTTTGGCTTTCTACATTGACCCGATTTGGAGATCATGTGCATTATCTGCTAGTATCACGGTGTCATCCGCATACCGGATATTGTTAATGGGGATTCCATTTACTTTAATTCCAAAGGGACTATCTGAGACTGACTCGGAGAATGCTTTTTTCGGCGTACAGGTTGAACAAGATTGGGGACAGGATGCACCCCTGGCGAACGCCTTTTTTAATTTCAAAATCTTTGGTTATTCCGGCGTTACCTATTCGAAGTTCTGCTTTTTGGTGCCAATACAGATTACCAATTAACCTTACATTCTTTACATCCAGCCCCACGTCTCTAAGGTATGTTATCAGGAGATTGTGTTTAACATTGTCAAATGCCTTTTCATTGTCGATGAAACACATTAAGGCATTGGACCAATGTCTGGAGAATGAATATCGCTTCTCTAGTTCCAAATCCGTTCTTAAATCCGAATTGACTGACTCCACTTACTTCCTCACATTTTTTAAAGCTTTGTGTTTAGTACTCGAAGGAAAAGCTTCATAAAGTGGCTCATTAAACTTATACGAAGTTGCGTTGTTCGATTTTGGTAGTGTGATAAACGTAGAGCGGAGCCAATCCTCGGGGAAGTATCCAGTGTCATAGATGTTATTGAAGAGTCTTACGATCGTCTCCAGATTTTGTTCATTGATCATGTGAAACGTTTCCGAGTACATATCATCAGGTACCGGAGCTTTGTTATTTCTCATTAATTTGATGGCATGTATGATTTCCCTTTTTAATATGCTTGGTCCTGATAGAGTGGACACTTCGGCTTTAGGGTTCTCCGGTCTGTCATCGTTGAAAAGACTAATAATTGTATATTATCTCCAGACTTGCAACAATTCCTCGGTTTCTGTCACTATTTCATTGTGCTCATTTTTAATGAAACTCAGTGGTTTCTTATTGTACAATCCAGCTATCTCTTTGACTTTTTTGGGTGGGTGAAAACTATCTCCAAGTCTGTTAATTTCTTCAGCCTCTCGGCATCTCTCATGTAGCCAATTTCTTTTGCTACCATAAATTCATTCCGTATTTTTCTTTGAAGAACTCTATACCTGCTATGATCGTTCCGGGATTTACATTGCCTTCGTTTCTCCATTAATGCTAGTATATCTCCGGTCATCCATTCATTCTTAGCTATTGTTTTTCTCTTTGAGAGAAACTTTTCGTTCGTGATTTAAAAGCCTGTTTAAGATTGAGACAATGCCTGTTAGCGTCGTATGTACTGATAACACCTTCCAATTCCCATTATGATATTCTTCGTACAGTGATCTTGTTTTTTCATCTTTTAGCAGTTGCAGGACCAATGTCTTCTTGAAGCTCCCTCTTTTAGGTTTGGCGAGGCGTAAAACGATGTTGGCACACACTGGGTTGTGGTCTGATACGATATCGGTCCCTGCCATTGTAGTAACTTTGGTGATAGGGTTTCTAAACCTTCGGCCTATTGTGATGTAATCTATTTAATTACGAACAATGTGATGATCATTGTGCTATGGAGATTTCCAGGTTTATAGTCCTTTTTGCCAGAGTTTGAGTCACGTGTTTGCAATTATAAGATCGTTCTCCTCACAGTACTGAATCAACCTTTCACCCCTGTCATTTCTCTCACCCATGCCCCAATCACCAACCACCGATCCCATTCTGCCCCTGCCAACTTTGGCATTAAAATCACCAAAAATGATATTTATTTCGTTTGTCTTTGTGAGTTTTAAGACCTGATGTAGTTGTTTATAGAAGACTTCAATCTCTTCCTCTGGTTCGTCTGCTGTTGGGGGATAGGCCTGGACAATATTAATGTTAATAGGCCTACCAAGTAGCTGAACCAGAACCACTCTTTCGGCGAGGGAAACAAAGTTTTTCACTGACTTTTGTAGGTTCTCATCCATCAAGATACTAACTCTATGTTGGTGGTTTCGATCCGCATTATTGCCGGAATAGTAAAAAACTTTACCCCTTCGATTTGAGCATTCTACTTCCAGGCCATCGTACTTCACTCACTTCAAGAATTTATATCTTCATTCTGTTCATCTCCTGTATCACGCTAAAGAATTAGAAGGTCGCAAAGTACTGTTAGGAGACAATTTGTCATCACATTTCACTAACGATGTTCTTCGTTTATGCGAGGAAAATAATATAGCTTTTGTATAGTTGCCCAAAAATTCCACACATCTGACACAACCTATAGAGCATTTAAATAATTGTCTTCGAAAAAATATAATGGGAGAGAAATCTGTTATTTCAGATATAAGTGCGTTAGAAGTACCTATTTAGCTTGCAAAGTATGTATACAAATTTTCTATTAGATTCATTCCTTAGTTTCAGTTTGAGGGAGAGACAGCTGATGTTGTCACATGTAAATTTCACGCCAATTGATAAGAAAGACTTTCCACATTTATTTTCTACTTCTTTGATGGAAATGGATAGAAAATGAGAACGTGGCACCAATTCGATATTAGGCATGATTTAATTTCGTCTTTCAGAGCTACTGGAGTCGTGCCGTTTGATCCGGAAGTCACAACGTAGATGAAAATGCCGTTCACAATATTTTAGCAGATTACCTATGGCAACAAAGCTTCAAAGTTGTATCTGCAAGACACAAGAAGCTTGAGGTAAAGCCGGGTAAAAGTGTAATGGCTCCTAATGGTGACTCAAATTCAGACGATGAACCAGAACCAGTTTTACAGGAGAATTCCGATGACGAAGTTGCCGAAGAAACAGAAGACTGAATATTTCCTAGAAGAAAAGGAGCGTTTTTGTTGGTTGACGTCCTAGGAGGGAGTCGAAAAAAGACAGTATATAGGCTTGCCGTAATAATTCAGGAGATAACCGACGAAGGAGTGGAAGTTTTGGGTATGAAATCCGTTAATGCTGCGAAAAATAAATTGAAAGCAGTGGACAATGATCAATTTATTGTTGATGACTCTGACATTTTAGCAGTGCTTCCAAACCCTGAAATTAGACGTCATGACGGTGTAGTTACTTACATATTTCAAAAAGACATCGATGTAAAACAAATATAGTTTGTAAAATTTTAATTCATTTTGGGTTTTTTTTTAGAAAATAAGTTTTCGTTTTTAATTTTTCTTCTTTGTTTTATTTTATTAGATTTTATGGATGAAAGTAAGCTTGAAAACATCATTAAGCAGTCCTTTCAGCAGTTTCTCACCCCTGTTGAAACAAAAATGGAAAAAAATGTAATAATCTGGAACAATCAGTTTAACTTACGTCAGACTCCTTTGAAGAACTTAAGAGGAAGTTTGAGGCCGTTCTGGGTGAAACTAAGGAACTACGGAAGGAAAACAATATGCTAAGAGACCGAATACAAGTCTTAGAACTGACATTTGATGAGTAGGAATTCAAAGAAAGGTCAAATAACATTATAATTGAAGGAGTACCAAAGCAGCCCGAAGAAAACACCAAGAACATAATAGAGAGCATCTTGACTACATTGAATATCCAAACTGTTTGGAAAGCTTTAGGTTGGGAAAACCTGAAAATGGTCCAATACTAGCAAAATTCAGCAACCAACAAATAAAAAAGACTATTTTGAAGAAAATTAGAGAAATAAAAGGATTAAAACTGTCGGAATGTGAACTTAGGTACCAACCAAATGAGAAGAACAAGAAAATCTACCTAAATGAAGACCTCCCAGTGAATAAGAGAAATCTCTATAAAAAAGTAAGAGATTTTAAAAAAGAAAAAAAAATTAAAGCTGCCTTCTGTATAAATGGAACAATCTACCTAAAAAAGAGTGAGCGAAAGTGACCTTAAGTAGAGGTCTCTTAAACAATGTAACCTATATTTCTTTTTACCATAAGCACTCAGTGAAATAAATAATATCTTAGAATATTATAAGTCGAAAGATGCAATTACTTGTGAAAACCTGACTAATGTAAGTTTTTTTGATAATGATCGGAGTGATATTAATATAATTCATGTAAATATTAGAAGCATATATCAAAACTTTGACCATTTTCTGGTGTTTCTGGAATCAACACAGAAACATTTTGATGTCATTGTGATGTCGGAGTCTCATAGGGTGTATAGTTCCAGTGATTTCAACATGCTACGCTTCAGTATGATTTTTAATGATAGCACATTGAACAAATGTGATGGATGTGTTGTATATGCAAGGGAAGATATTTTGATGTGCAGTAAACTTTATGTTGAAGGAAACCTGGAGCTGGCCTCGGTCATCATTCGAAAGAATGATCAACTAGTGGAAATATTGGCAACTTACAGAGACTTTGCAACAACTAAAGAAGCATTTATTACCAACTTGAATAAGATCATGTGAAGCGAAACAAATGACCCTAATCGAGTATATGTCTTTGCTGAAGATACAAACATCGATCTCTTGGACAAGAGCCACCATTAACTATATCACAATGATGGGTAGCAGTGGATTTGTGCGTGTAGTGAATGATGCAACCAGAAAAGTTGGTAACTCAAAATCTTGTCTGGACCATTTTTTTATAAAATTTAATAATAATTTCTTTCAAAACCTAAATACTGTAATTTTGGACCATGAGTTCACAGATCATGATCCCATCTTGTAACGCTCAGTTCCCAAACAAATACAAACCTAATTTACATAAATATACAAGTTTACAATAATCTCCAACTTCACAAAAATCTCCAAGTTCACAATCGGTGGTACAGCCTTTAGTGCAGGAACAATGGCGGCCCCCAGCTTTTAGACAGTGGAGAAGGGTCGTGGTGAGTTATAATGCCTGAGCGCCACGCGGTTAACTTATCGCCATGCCCTGATGCTGGATCTTCAGTGAGATTCGACCAATAACCACGAATTGCTCTCCTCCCCGCTGTAACCTATTGAAAACTTGGAAGGGGAAACAAAAAGAAATATCACCCCAATTAAACAAAAATAACAAGTGTATATTCCGTATTGGTGACTATACTTTTGAATTAAATAAGAAAAATAATTGCTACAAGAAGAATTTCTTGTATATGTAGCTATGACAATTAATATATAAATGTTTGCTAAAGATGGAATATTAAAAGTAACGGTTTAATGTTAAATAGTACTTTATGTTATAACTACGGCGCCCTATAAATACGAATACGTGATCACGTGTCGTTTACATGCCCTTGATTGGTGCTAAAACCTATACGGTACAAAAATATGCTAACTTCTTCTACTTCGACACTCTAAATAACTCTAATCAAAAAGCAAGAAGTTAACGTGCTATTTCAAATGTACTAGATTCATGTAAGTAAAATATTCACCTATTAAATAGTAACCGTACCAGAGGTAAATCTATATGATTACGCGTCGATACGCTATGCTTATATGCGAACAGTTTCAAAAATGTTTATATTATACGACGCTGAAAATAAGTAAAACACGCGATCAAGACTACGCTGAAATAAATTAATAACACGCCAAAAACTATCCGGATTAGCTGGATAATCCAGTATACATATGCTAACTATTGAGAATAATTCGTTACTCTCAAATAACTTGAAGGTAGCTATATTTTAAATCAAGTCAAACCATTAATACTTTCATTAAGCAAATTTACCCGAAACTTTAATTTAAGTAGTCCTAAATCACCAATCAAATAAAACACAATAATAAAATGAAATAAAATAAAAGTCCCAATATACACTAAATAATATCCTAAATTAAGACTTATCTGATACGTTATCAAGCCAACAGTGAGTTCATCCAGGATCTAGGTGTTCGTCGAATCACTGGAGCGTCAAGGTCGAGGGGACACACTCCGTATGCGTTGACTCTTGAATCAGACAGCGAGACACGCAGTCAATTGACGGTTACTCCGAAACCACGTGTTGTCAGAGGAGTCTCAGTATGCAGTCTTGAAACCCAGGAATAATCCAAAAATAAAATTCCAAAAATCCGGAAAAACAGAAAACAGGAAACAGGAAAATCCAAGAATTGAAACAGAAAACCCCTGAAACAAATAGGGCAAATTAGCACGGTGATCAAGCCAAAATATGAAGGAAACAGGTACGGAACCTCAACAAATAACAGATCAAAACAATATCTGTATCAAATTTACTCAAACAACATACCTTTAGATGTTAAACGGGGTTCAAGTGTGTGGCAGCTCTCGAAAATCAAATCCCCAAACGTGGGTGCAGGTGGTCGAATCTACAAATCTTCCTTCATCTACAATCATCCATCAGACGAGAAACCATCGACGACCACAATCCTGCTCAAGGGCTTCGTTGAATACTCCCCTAACTAGGGCACTGTATATTTCACACTAAATATCAGTATCTCAACGAAAATTCCCAATTTCGAGAGCTCGGCACTGAAACCTACTGGTTCCTTCAAGATCACATAAAGACTAAATTGGCTTGCTCCGAAATGACGAGGCTAGCAGAATTAACATCGCGCCGGCCCAACATACTATGTTGCCAACAGCGTCCCTATTTGTGACAAAGTACCAGAAAGTTATGATGTCATACTACCGGATTCGCCAAAACAAACGCTAAAGCGACTCATTATCGGAATGATTTAAATCAGTTAGAATCTACTTTTATATGCTTGGTGGGAATATATAACCCACGCGTTATGCGGCAGTCAAAAATTACAATCAACACGCGCCACTAATAGCATTATGCCAAGTAAGGCATTAACTTGGCAACCGTGTCGACCGTGAAGGCCACGCGCTTGTCCAGAAAGCTGTCACTTATACCGCCAAAATTATCCTCCACAGACTATATGAAACATAGAACAATTTCCCTTGCGTGAGTAGAATTTACTCCGAGCTGAAATATTATCGAACTTTAATAATGGAGAGTCCGTGTAATACCGCGTCAATATGCAAGCGTAGAGGGCTAAACATTGATACCATCCAATATAATCAGCAAATTCAAGCGTATGATAGCTAAATCCTACAATAAATGCAACGCGAATTAGAGTGGTTCTCGAATCGATATCGACGGAGGGATCCGATGCGCATTCCACCGGTCGTGTAGTCTATGGTTTAAAACCGGAGTGACATGACATACTTCTAACAAACGTCAATGTTTCATTTCCAGAACCAAAACATTCCCTAATCACCTAAGCAAAACAATATATTATCACATATAAATCAATGAGAAAATTACCACAGAATGACCATCAAGTGTACAAAAAGTAAGTTATAATTACAGTGTTAGATATCCCTAAATAACCTTAAAATATAACTCGGCATGCATTATAGTCCAAACTCCAATTACTCGGCTAATCTGTAAACAATCTATCACTGTTGTTTTATTTTAGACACAACCCTCCAAGAAAGGCGAAAATATATTCTTGATTCCAAAATACTTCGAATCAGCAATTAAAACCCATAATTAACAAGGTCGCAAACAGTAGATGGCCATCAAGGTGTATTATCGAACTGAAATAATGAAAGCAAGCCAAACGATTAGAAGAAGGGTTTCTTTCTCCATTTAGAAAGACAGCATAATAGGACACAACCAAGGGGAAAATACCAATATACAACGAAGCTTTGTGGTTCCAGCTGCAACAATATATCGTGTGTGTAAAGTTAATTCGTTCAAAAGAAAGCATGTGCATTTGATATATCAAGACATAAATATGAACTATTTGCTTTAGAATACCTAGTTTAATGTATTGGGTTCCATGCTTTTCCAATACTAGTCCCATTGTGGTGATTATCTAATTTTTGTAGTCTATTTTAATAAATAATATGATGTTTGATTATTTTCCCTCCAGAAATAGATCAATTTAAGTCGACTATGGTACCACATACGTAAATTTTTATTTTGATCCTTCGCCATTCCGTCAGGAACCAGGTTTTTGTATAATATGAAATCGTAGCCTGTTACAATCTTGCTTAACATACAGCTTCAATCCAATACTGTAATAAATCAAAAGAAATATACCTATCAATACATAGATCATGATAAAATTAATTAACTTTTTGAACAAGAAAGATGGGATAGTGTTCTGGGTACTGGCGATGCTAATGTAAGTGCAAATAATTTTATTGATAGATAAAAATGTATAATTTCCACATCAACAACAACAAAACATATTACTTGTAAAAAATGACGCCTGAAAATGGTTTAAAAGTGTCGATTAGAACAAGAGACAAATTAAAGAAAGAATGTGTAACAAATAACAACAATTTATCACTATTAACTAAATAAATATAAGGAATACCGAAAAATTCTATCCAAACTAATAAAAAAAGGAAAGTACTCCTATTATGGATTACTTGCCAAAAAAAATGTTAATGATCCAAAAAAATTAAGGAACATCATAAAAGAACCTACAAACGAGCAGAGATCCATGCCAGAAATAAGTAGCTTATATGACTCGGAAAATAGAGAAATCAGACATAAACAAGAAATAGCTGAGGAATTAAATAAGTATTTTTCCACTATAGGTAAACTATTGGCAGATCAAATTAACGCTCATTGCCATCATGATGGAGAGAGAGTGACGGATGTGAGGACAACAGATTCTTTTTTTCTGAATCCCATATCGGGAAATGAATTAAAAAAACAAATTAATAGTTTGAAAAAAGGGGTAAAGGGTGGTGATGACAAAATTTGCTGTGACATAATTAAGCAGTATCAGTGTCACTTGGTGGCCCCGTTCGTACACATTGTGAGTGTACCTATTCTTCGGTACAGGAGTTTTCCCTGATATTTTAAAAAAAGCAACAATTATTCCACTGCACAAACAAGGAGATAAAAGATTAGCAAATAATTACAGGCCTATTGCCCTAAATAGTACAATCAGTAAAATTATAGAAAAGTGTTATAGAGCACAATTTATGTCCTATTTAAATAAAGATAATTTGCTAAATAAAAATCAATATGGTTTCAGGAAGGACTCCAGTACTAAGGACGCACTGTGCAGATTAACTGAGACCATATTAAAAAATTTAGATGTGGGAGAAAGGTAATAGGGATTTTCTTGGATTTGCGGAAGGCCTTTGACACTGTGGCACAACCAGATTCTACTTAGGCGCCTGGAATATATTGGAGTTAGAGGACTAACTAATGATTTAATTAAATCTTACTTAAAGAGAAAACAAACCACAAAAGTAGCCGATGCAGAAAGTAGCGAAATGGAGGTCGAATTTGGTATGCCGCAGGGTGCGGTGCTCTCTGCGATTCTTTTTGACATTTATATTAATGGAATTTTATCTATATTGACTTCGGAAGGGATAGTGTTTTGATTTGCTGATGACTCTGGTATAGTTGTATGTGGGGATAATTGGAATGTAACAAAGACGATGGCTGAAAAAGCATTACAAGTTTTGAAATCCTGGTTAGACCACAGCCTTCTCTCTTTGAATGTGGAGAAAGCAAAATTTGTTTCATTTGCACTGTCACAGCGCTCTCTCCCAAATTTTCAGGACCTCAATTTGCACGATTACCAATGCAATTTGGAACCAGATTGTATGTGTGACAGCTATATTGAGAGGAAAAGTTCAATTAAATATTTAGGGATACATATTGAAGAAATTTTCTCATGGAAAGACCAAGTTCAATATATTACTAATAAAATTAGAAAATTAGTATTTAAATTTTATGAATTTAAAAATATTTGTGATCTCAAGTCTTTAAGATCTGTCTATTTGGCCTTGCTCCAGTCAGTTATCGGTTATGGTATTGTAGTTTGGGAGGCTGCAGGGTCAACAATTTTAAAAAAACTTGAAATTGCACAAAAATGGATCATTAAGATAATATTGAATAAAAGTAAACGATACCCAACTGAATTAGTTTTCAGGGACAGTTTGTATAATTGACCTTATTAGATAGGGTCTCGGATAAGGTTCTCGTGGTTTGATGAACATGAGAAGTATCTATGTAATGTATAGATGTTAGTATTAAGGATGGAATATTTGTGCTT
>MU191654.1:0-13434 GCA_016904865.1 Pissodes strobi
TTGGCTCCTTAGAGGGGGAAACTGCCCTTCGTATTCTTCTTCCCGTGTTTGAAGTGGGCCCTTGCTCGGGCCAGGGTCTCTTCGCTGACCAACTGCATTTCTGGATTCTTGTGGGGTCCTCCAGGCGGGATTTGTCGGTGGAGGCGCCGGCCTGTACACGTCTTTTGATTTGTTGGTATGTGGTTTTAGCAGATTTAACTTATAAAGGTATACGGGGCATTCCTCGTCGATTGACCTATGTGGCCCTGCACAGTTGGCGCACTTTACATTGTCGTTTTTGCATTCCGTTATATCGTGCGCCATTGCACATTTGCTGCAGGCGACTTGCCTGTTGCAGTATGTTCTAGCGTGACCATACTGCTGACAGTTTTTGCATTGCATTACCGGGCGTCCTGCGCTTCTGTTTTCCCAGCTGATTCTGACTGACATAATCGTTTTACAGTCCTGGTTTAGTTTCTTGACGGTATGTGATGCTTCTAGGATGACCAGGTACATTGGCCACCTAGTTTTCTTCATTTCGAATATATTCCTCACTGGTAGGCGGTATTCATCTTTTAAGGCTTCGGCTATTTCTTCAGGCTTTACATCCCCGTCTAGCCCCTCCAGTCCAAAGGCTTTGTTTTTTTCAGTGGACTCGGCATAAGTGTGATATTCCGCATGTTCATGATTTATTTACACTATACAATTACCGAATTTTTTGTAAATTTGAGTTCGTAATTTTCAATGTGGAGGTTTTTAAGATCACTCCTGAGTTGTCTGTGATCGTTCGGCCTACCTTTTATAACCACCGGGGGCGGTGGAGTGGGTTTTTGTTTAGGGGTCGCTCTTGGTTTTTTGGCTGCTCTTGCTCTAGTGTTAATAGCCTTGGACGCCGAAGAGGACGCAATACTGACATTATCGTCCTCTGTGACCATATGACCGAAGAATGTCGAACGAAGAGTAAAAAAAGCCCAGAATCTGATGTTGAGGAGTTGATAAATAAGCTGAAGAAAGACATTATAGAGGACATCAAGAGTACCATTTTTGCAGAAATACTAACAAAACAAAGTTCTCATTTTAGTGCAGTTCTTAACGAAGTAGCACACTTGAGTGTCAAAATAGAGCAGCTGAGTAAGAATCAAAGCGACACAACCAAGAATGTGCAGTGTAATTTAGACAAACTAGCTGAAAAAATTCAAAATGAAAATTTAGAGAAGGATGAAGCTCAAACTTTTGCTAAAGCTGTTAAAAGCAAAAATACGATTGTTGTTAGGCCAATAAACACTACTCAAAGTGTAGCTGCTACAAAGTGTGATTTGCTGCAAAACGTAAATCCTTGTAGTGAAAATATTGCTGTTCAATGCTTAAGGGACACCAGTAATGGGGGCATGGTACTTAATTGCCCCACAAGAGATGACGCACATAGACTCAAACAGTTAATATCTAAAAAATTACCGGAAAAATACGAGGTTAATAATGTTAGTAATTTTCAGCATCGGATTAGAATTTCTGGGATCACAGAAAAACATGATGAGTCAATGTTGTTGAAGATGCTGAAGCAACAAAACCAATCAATTTTTGACAAAGGTGGCGAACTAAAATTATTGAGCATAAAGCCGCTAAAGAACAAGCCTACACATTTTCAATGTTTGATACAAGTAAGTCCAATGACTTACAGAAATATTATGGATGAGGGTTTTGTGTTTCTTGGATATGACCACTGTAGGGTGTTTGATGGTGTAGAAATCAGAAGATGCTATAAATGCTGCGGTTACCACCACTTGGCAACTAACTGTCAAAATAACATAGTGTGCCCGAGATGTGCAAAGGACCATGAGGTGAAGAGCTGCCATGAAACAACATTAAAGTGTATTAATTGTGATAAGTATAACCTAAAGACAAATAGTAAAGTAAATGCCGACCATGCAGCTTGGAGCTATCAATGTCCTACTTATAACCAAAAACTTGACGAATTTAAAAACCAGATGTTTAAATAGCAACCACAGAGTATAACCCCTGCAAAAAGTTTATATGTGGCTCATATCAATGTAAGATCCCTCATCCCCTCTCTTACCGATATAACTGACTTGTTACTTCAAGAACAATTTCACATTTTAGCCATCACAGAAACGTGGTTACACCCAGAGTATCCGGATAATTTGTTAAATATTTCGGGTTACAAATTTTATCGTGTCGATAGAGTGACCAGACGTGGAGGTGTGGGTGTATATGTGTCAACAAACTTACGGTGTAAGCTCGTGGACGTGTCAATGCTACTTGACGAGGGGAGCCGTGTAGAACAAATATGGATTGAAGTAATGTCTAAAAACAGCAAAATACTGGTTGGTATTTTATATCGGCCTCCCCTAGTTAACTATTGGCAAGTGCAGTGCATCGAGAATGTACTTTCAGTGCTGTCACCTTCGTATGACCATACCCTGCTTATGGGCGACTTGAATGTTGATTGCCTTCTCGAAAGTGTGGAGAGCAACCATTTAGAGTCGATTCTGCATACTTTTAATCTTACGCAAGTTATTAATGAACCCACTAGGTTAACTAGAAATTCATGTAGTTTAATTGATATTATTTGCATTGAAAACAACATAAACATTATAAATTCGGGTACTATGGCGATGATCAATGCAACCGATCATAGATTAGTGTTCTCCACGCTTGAGATACAGGCATCAATAGCGGTCCCAAAAAGCATAACCTATAGAGACTTCAGCCACTTTAATAACCATCAATTTGATTTAGAAATGCAGCGGATCGACTTCGATGTTGCGTTGCGGCAAGACACTGTTGTTGCCAAACTTGATACCTTCAACCAACAGCTAACTGAAGTATTTGACAGACACGCACCACTTAAGAGTTCTTACATTAAACGTAAATATAAACCTTATATTACGGACACCATAAAGGAAATCATAAAACTAAAGAAAAGGGCTTTCAATAAATATAAACGAACACGGGACAGGGTTCACAAAGACTTTTATTTGGATGTTAAAAACTATTTAGCATTTGCAATTCGCTCTGAAAAGAGAGCTTACATGACTTTTGAATTAAGCAAATCCAAAAAGGATTCTAAAAAACTTTGGTCTAAAATCAATAGCTGGAACATACATTCCAGAAGTAACATTGACATTCCTACCCATCTAAAGAACGTTACTCAGATAAGTGATTATTTTGCTAGTGTTGATCAGTTGGCTGTTCCGGTTGATAATACAGTGTTGGAGTATTTTAGAAACAATGTACTGGATGGTCTGGATGATGTAAGATTTAACTTTAAAACTATTACTGAGCTTGATGTATACCAGGCCTTTGCTAGAATTAAGTCTAAAAGTATGGGTATTGATTGTATAAGCTATAATATGTTGCTGTTTAGTATTGATCACATTGTGGCAGTTGTGGCTACATTATTTAATGGCTGTTTGCAGAGTGGAGAGTTTCCTGGGGTGTGGAAGTCCTCTATTATTAAACCACTACCTAAGTCTCCCAAAATAGAGAGCTTTGCCGAGCTGCGACCCATTTGTCTTCTACCAATATTGGCCAAAATGCTTGAGTTACTAGTATGTGATATGGTTAACGAATATATTTATGACAAGAGGATCCTGCCTGAGGTACAGTCTGGTTTCCGGAGGGGCCACGGTACCGCGACTGCTCTTAGTAAAGTGACAACTGACATAGTTAAGAATATGGATGACTCAATGATGTCTTGCTTGGTCCTTCTGGATTACAGCAAGGCCTTTGACCTTATCAATCATGATATGCTGATCGCCAAGTTGCGGTACTATGGCTTTTCTGGACAGGTTTGCAATTGGTTCTGTAGCTATCGCGTTTCTCGCATACAGTTCGTCGAGTTGGATGGAGCAAGGTCGAGTGCTGTGAAAACAAGGCACGGTGTCCCACAGGGGAGTATCCTTGGGCCGTTGCTTTTTAGCCTGTATACTTCCGATCTTCCTAGGCAGATTCGATATTGCTCCATGCATCTCTATGCGGATGACACGCAGCTTCTTGCTGGGTTTGCTCCCGAGAATGCTTGCTATGCTCTCGGGCAGGTGGTCCGCGACTTGGGCAGGATCTTCGAGTGGTCCAGCAGCCATGGTCTAGTGCTTAACGCGAGTAAGAGTAATTGTATGATGGTAGGTTCCAAATCAATAAGACATAAATTTGAATTGTGTAATTTTGTTACTCTTCATATTAATGGCTCTTTGTTGCCATCTGTTGAATATGCCAAAAATCTGGGGTTGACATTCGATGTGCATTTGGACTTCGAATTTCATGTTAGAAAGAAAATATCCGCTTTGTACTTTAAACTAAAAAGTCTACACGCATTTAAGTATACTTTGCCCATGAGTGTGAAGCTTATGTTGGTTGAGTCTCTTCTCTTCCCACAGCTAGATTATTGTAGCGTTGTTTATTTTAAACGTTTAAGTTCTGCATATAAAAGGAAACTTCAGCTAGCTCAAAACTCGTGCATTCGTTTTGTGTACTGTGTGAACAAGTTTGATCATATAACTCCAGTGTATATAGAGAATAGAATCCTTAAATATGAATATCGTGTAATGTTTCATTTTGGTGTATTTGTATATAAGTTGTATAAGTCCAGATGCCCTGGATATCTTTGGGAGTATTTGATAGCTAGGCGGGATTTGCATGACTTGAATCTGAGGAATGTAGTTAGGTTTCACATCCCTCAGCATAGGACGTCCAAGTTTAGGGACTCATTCGCATTCCTGGCAATAGAATTGTTAAACTCAGATGTTTTTAACTTTATTGTGGATAATTCACTTGCTACCTTTAAACAAAAATATAAGAGTCATCTGCTCAATATGATGTAACTGTTTTAGTGTAAGTTCGCAGTGACTGTTATCAGTCTAACTGCGTATGTGCTGTAATCGAGGCTGTAATATAATATAAGTATATCCTACTTTTGTACAGGTATGGAAGAACGCCCACGCGAATGTTACCATTTATGTAATAATCACTGTAACTATTACATAATAAATAATTTTTGATTTGATTTGATTTGATATCGTCAAGTGGTTGGAAGCTATTGCTTGTTTCAAGGGGCGGTTGCTGCCCAATGTCCAGCGTGGCCACTCTGAAGTTTCGTTTAAAAGGTAGCTGCTTAAACGGAACCTTAAATATGTCTTTCTCTGATTCTTGTTGCAGTGTTTGTGTGTTGGAATCTCTTTGTGGGGAGGGTGGGTTGCCTGGTCCTGGTTTTTCAGGTGGCTTGTTTTGAGTGATCACTGGCGATGTGTTTCTTGATTTGGCTGAGTATGGCTGTTTGCTACTAGTGGTCTTGGGTTTTTTACTACTTGTTTCCGCACTTAGTAGTGAAGAAGGGCTGGCCTTCTTTTTACCTTTATTTGTGATAATTTTCGTGAATAGCTTATGTAGTTGTGCCAGTAGAGAGATCGGCCTGTAGTTCTCCAAGTTTGTTTTGTCTCCTTTCTTATATAGCAATATTACAATAACATTATTCCATTTGTTGGGTATTTTTCCTTGTTCTATACATTCATTAAACAGTTGGTGCAATATGGTTATCACTGTATCTCCTTGTTTTATCATTTCTACAAGGATTTCATCGTCCCCCGGTGCTTTGTTATTTTTCATGTACTTTAGAGCATGCATTATTTCTTCTTTTGAAATTTCCGGAATATCTTCTGATCCTACATTCGTTATCTTTTTGGTTTCTTGTTTCACTGTTGTGTAGAGGTTCTTGTAAAAATGCTCAGTTATTGGTACTATTTTCTCTCGGTTTCTAATCTCGTTTCCGGCTTGATCTTTTAGGACGATTACTGAGTTTTTGTGGTTGTTTTCTCTCAGACTTCTTTGGCCTTTGTTTTTCTCTAGTAAGTTCTCAACTTCTTGTTCATAATGTTCTTTCAGGTCCTGCCTTACCATTTTACTTGTTTCTTTTGTTAAAATTCTGAGTTCTTCGAATCTTTTCTCTTTTAATAGTTGTCTCTTTTTCCCGCTGTTTGTTCATGATGTTTGTTAGTGCCTGGCTGGTATCATCTGGATTCTTTTTTCCTTGGTTTTTTTCTATTTCCTTAATTTCCTTCAAGTTTTTACTGGTATTTATCAGCATTTTCAATCAATATTTTTAGGTCTATATTATGTTGATTTCTTTTGAAAGTCTTCATTCGGTCTAATTTATTATTTATTGTTATCTTTGCCCTTAGCATTCGGTGACCACTGTTGATATTGCAACAATTTAATGCAGTAACATCCTGTACAACTAATTTGTTACTGGATAGAAAGTAGTCAATTTCGTTTTTGGGAGTTCCATCTAGACTTTGCCATGTCAATTTTATTTGCTTCATTTTGTTAAAGAAGGACTCCATTGAATATAATTTTTGTTCTGTTAAGAAGTCTAATAGTTTTATGCCTCTTTCATTTCTCTCGTCGAAGCTGAATTTTCCAACATATTCTTCATTTTCTTCCTGTTTTTTTCCCAATTTAGCATTAAAATCCCCAATTACAAAGGTATGTTTTGTTGGTTTCCTGTCGATCATTTCTCTAACTCGTAGAAGTGTTCTATTTCTTCGTCACTATGACTTGATGTTGGGGCATAGCATTGTATAATTTTGATTTTGCAGTATTTAGAGATTCCTATTGATATCGAGCAAAGCCTATCGGAGACGTGAACGAACTTAATAGTATTTGCCGCCAGAGTCTTGTTCACCAGAAAACCTACTCCTCGCTGACTCTCATTCTCTAATCCTTTATGATAGAGTGTGTGTCCTGATTCCATTCTTCTCCTTTTGTTCTTACCTCACACATCCCAATCACATCCCATTTTATGTGTAATTCTTCCTCCAATTCGTATATTTGGGAATCATTCCTTAGGGTTCTTACATTTAGAGTGCTTAGTGTTGTTTTTGCCTTGTTATGCTTTTGTTTTTTGTTCTCTCTGGTTTTATGTAAAAGCGAATTTTTACCTCCCCCAGAATCCTCGAGGCAGACCTCCTGCTAACCGGGAGGTGTGGGATTTAGGTCTATGGTATACCCTACCCACCTGAGGTTCCATTCCATTTGTTTTAAACTTCGCCGTTTTACTATTTGAAGGATTATTTAGCCATAAAACACCACGTTGGCTGAACGGGTTGGTGAGTGTGATTTCAGCCGCCCATTTTGGATCTGACGCTGTTTGCAGCCGGCCATTTTGGATCAGACGCTGCAGAGTAATTGCTAGTTTTGGTCCGCCCTGGGTATTTCATTTCCCCGGTACCACCCATATCTGGGAGGCATTCCCCTATCCGCCACCTGGGGAGGAGCCCGATGGAGGACTAACCCACACCGGTTGCTAGTAGTGTTTTTGTTTATTGTGTATATTTTTGATATGTATGATACAGTGATTAATTTGCATATACACTCATATACTGATGACACTGAGCTTTTACTTTGTTTTAACCCTGACGGGCCTGGTGATGCTGCAGAGTCTCTGAATGAAGACCTTCGGTTGATTTTGAGATATTCTGAAGAGCATAAACTGAAGATTAACCCAGATAAAAGTGAGGTACTTTTATTCTGTCCCGAGAAACGCCGACAAATGTTGCAGGATCAGCTTGGGTTGAGGCTGGGTGGGGTTGATTTGGGGTTCACAAAATGTGCAAAGAACTTTGGCCTTTGCCTTGATTCCTTTGATACAAATTTGCGCTTTGGCGAACTCATAAAAAAGCTGCTTCAAAAACGCTATGTAAAGATCAAGCTGCTTTATATGCGTAGATATATCCTAAACTCTAAAATGCGAAAAAAAAACTATGTGAGGCTTTTTTCTTATTCTGGCGATATATTACTATTGAAATGTTGTTTATTGTCCTTGAATAGATGTTCAAACAAAAATCTCTTGCAAATCGTACAAAACACATGCTCTCGGTTTATCTTTGGATTAAGAAAGTATGACCGCACATCTGCAATGGTTAAAGAATTGAAATGGTTAAATGTTAAATATAGCAAATACTTTTAAATATCATTTTGCTGCTTATGTGCTAAAAGTTTTGAACGATGGTTCTCCGATCTACTTGCGAGAGAAGCTTGAACTCGTACCACTATTCACAATCGTGAGCTCCGATATAGAGATAAACTAACGATTCCACAGTTTCGCTCAGCCTTGTTTAAACGTAATTTTGCCTATAATGCAGTGGCAGTTTATAATTGTTTGCATGCTGAAACAGTGGTTGTTTTGTGGTTCTTTATTAGACATTATTGTTCTTCTTTTTATCTTATTGATTCGTATATTTAAGTTATTCTCGGTACTTTTAGGGATTTGAGTTGGAAAATGTTTAAGTGTAAGAGAAACCAAATGTTGAATTTTGCCATTTCCACCTCAGTGTTATTGATGTATATATGTATAGGAAGTTAAAATATTTTTGGTTTTGTGCATATATGTATGTTTCAAGTAATAAAGACGAATTATTATATTTTAAATTCGGAAGCGTACAATAAGGAGCATGAATATGAATATGTATCAATAACAGAAGTGGTGACTCCCTAGCGGGCCTTGCACTTAGCCCGCATCTCCTTCAAACTAACACGACGCACTGAACCTGGCTCGATCGGCGTCGCGCGAAAGACTCTGAGTTGCCACACGAAGGCGGGGCATTCCGTACGTAGATAGTATGGGATCTCATCATCCTCCACTTCCCCTCCTCTGCAATTCTCAGCAGAGTCAGGTGCCGTCTAAGCCTACAGTGCCCTGTGTAGAATCCTACCAAGGCCCTGCACGCCTTCCTAGGTAGGCACAACAACCCCCCTGGCGAGGCTTTTCGCGGGCCCATGTATCATGAGCTTCGTCTGACTCATCCTTGGAGCCGTCCGCCATACCTCTTCGGCCCGACTCTCCGTCCAGGCCTCTAAATCTCTTTCGCGAACACTGGGCGATCCCCACACAGGGATCAGGTCTTAAGTATCTGCGTGCGGAGCCTATTCTGGCTAAGGCGTCAGCGGCCTCGTTTTTCGGTACCCAGACCAGCGTAACCTTTTTGAGCTTTGAAAGTTTAGTCGGCCAGCCTCTACACTCCCTTACCAACAAGGAGCGCGTGCGGACCGACTTCAGCCCATGAGTGCGGCCTTGCTGTCTGAGCAGAAGAAAACCCCGCCACCGACATTGAGCCTTAGTGACTCCCAGACCCCCATCATGATCGAAAAAATTTCTACACTCCCTTACCAACAAGGAGCCCGTGCGGACCGACTGCAGCGCCATGAGTGCGGCCTTGCTGTCTGAGCAGAAGAAAATCCCGCCACCGACATTGAGCCTTAGCGACTCCCAGACCCCCATCATGATCGAAAAAATTTCTGCTTGGAAAACCGTAGTATGCTCGCCTAGTGGGCCCGGCTGTGAACCAGACTAGCCCATCCAATGATTTAATAATCCAATCCTTCTTCGTAGGGAAGAGGAAGTTTAGCCCCTCGTGGAAGCCTATCTCAGGAACCATCGCGTCACCTTTTAATGATGTTGTAGGAAACTTTTAGCTCACTAAAACTAATGACCATTTATGGTCTGTACGTTTATGAGTGTTTAATGTTTATGGAAAGGAATTAATTTCATTTTATATTAACAGTCATACATATAGTACAAGAACTCAGAACATG
This sequence comes from Pissodes strobi, assembly GCA_016904865.1. Classification (NCBI taxonomy): domain Eukaryota; kingdom Metazoa; phylum Arthropoda; class Insecta; order Coleoptera; family Curculionidae; genus Pissodes; species Pissodes strobi. The sequence goes on from MU191654.1 coordinate 9,586, forward strand.
ACGTATCCTGTGCATAGGCTATCTCTAACAGAAAAGAGCCCTTTTATTTATTTATTTATTTAAGTAATGCATCAAAGCTCAAAATTTCCTCTTTTAAATTTATAGTTTTGTACATCATTAAATCGATCATGTGAACGGTCGGGTCGGTCAAATTTGCCCCCCGTATTAAACAAATTTCAAAAATAAATTAAGCATAATTTTGCACACATTTTGCACACCGCAAATAAAATTTTGCACACTCACACAAGGAAAACGAGCTGTTTTTTTAACGGGGGGCAAACTTGACTGTTCCCCCCCCGTCTGTTACAAAATTGAAGAATTTTGATGGCACTCGGTTCGGCAAATTTTGCACACTTTTCTGGGGGAAGTTATGAGGTGTTAAAAATTTTCCCCCCCCCCCCCCCCCCCAGTTGTCAAAAAGTTGATATCTTTTAATGCTGCAAGGTTCAATTAATTTTGCACACCTATTTTCAAATTTCGCACACTTTTCTGGGGAAAGTTATGAGGAGTTAAAAATTTTGCATTTTCCCCCCCGTTTGTCAAAATGTTGAAATTTTTTTATGCTGCTAGGTTCAACTAATTTTGCACAATTTTGCACACCTATTTTCAAATTTTGCACACTTTTCTGGGGAAAGTTATGAGGTATTAAATCTTTACATTTCCCCCCCGTTTATCCAAAAGTTGAAATGTTTTAATGCTGCTAGATTCAACTAATTTTGCACAAATTTGCGCACCTAATTTCAAATTTTGCACACTTCTCTGGGGAAAGTTATTTATTTATTTATTTATTTATTTATTAATACACGGGACAAGCCCATTCGTACATTTGTAAAATAAAATAATACAATATACTAACAAGTAACACTCACACCAATCAAAATACATTTCTATAACTACAGTAAATTGGAACACTAAACATATTCATAATAAAAAACCACACACACACACACATACCTCACAGATCAGTTCACTTAGGAATATCTATTCTTTATAGAAAACATGATTCATCTCAATTTCTTAACTTACTCTTTAAAGAAGTCAAAGATTCTGCGAAAAGATCACCATTAAATGAGTTTGCACTTTTCATTATCCTAGTTATTGGTGAGTTTTGTCCATATGAAGTTCTGTGAAATTTGAGTTTGAATGTTCTAGCATCCCTTAGTTGTCTAGATGGTATATGAAATTGAATTCGTTTCAACAATTCAGGACAATTTATATAGTTGGTGATTAATTTGTAGCATAAAATAATGTCAAAATTATGCCTACGTTTTGAGATAGATTGAATATTTAATGTTTGTTCTAGATCACTGTAATTTATATCTTCCACAGGAATGCTTTTTTTAAAAGCTATGTATCTCAAGAACTTCCTCTGGACACTGTTCAATTTGTCAATATAGACCTGATAATGGGGATTCCAAACAACCGAGCAATTTTCTAGGTGTGGTCTAACCAATGAGGTATATAGTAGCTTTATAGCATCTATATTCTTAAAGTCGATTGTGTTTCTCTTAATAAAACCCAAGATACGCAGGGCTTGATTTCGACAGTTTCCCACATGAACCGAAAATGTGAGCCTATGGTCCACCAAGACTCCCAAATCCCTAATTATATCCACCCTGTCCAGACCGTTATTATTGATGTGGTAGTTGGGACAATCCCCTATTAAAGACTTGCTGAACCTGATATATTTACATTTACTAATGTTTAAGAACATTTTGTTTTCATTACACCATGTATAAAATCTATCAAGGTCTTCCTGTAAAAGTTTAGAGCAGTTATCGTTTTTTATTTCTTTAAAGATTTTGAGATCATCGGCATAAAGGATGAATTTAGAATGGGCGAAACAACTTTCTATATCGTTAATAAACATATTAAACAAAAAGGGAGATAGATGTGCACCCTGAGGTACTCCAGAAGTCACATTAATAGGGTCAGAATAATGATTATTGACCTTTACGATTTGTTGTCTATCCGTCAGAAATGAGCCCATCCAGTCCAACAAAGTTCCCGAAATTCCATAACAATAAAGTTTATTTATTAACAAACCATGATTAATTTTATCAAAGCCCTTCATGAAATCTGTATATATTGAGTCAACATTGTAACCATTTTCCAGTTTTTCATAAATAAAATCAGTGTATAAAAGTAGATTTGTAGTTATGGATTTCTTTTTTACAAAGCCATGCTGATTTGTTATAATAAGGTTTTTAAATACTTTTTCTAGATAATTTGTAATTATTGCCTCCATAACCTTTGGTATTTGCGAAACTCTAGAGATAGGTCTATAATTTGAAACGTCATTCTTGTTACCACTATTCTTATATCTAGGTGTGACGTATGTAGTTTTCCATTTGGTGGGGAAAATACCCCTAGACAGTGAATTGTTAAAAAGCAGCCATAAAGGTCTTGACAGAGAAAAAGAACATTTCTTCAGAAAGCTAGAAGGAAGATCATCTGGACCAGGCCCCTTATTTATATTTATACTTTCTAGTTGTTCCCAAATTTCTGATATTTTGAATTTATAAGAGCTTATGTGGAGATCATTTGTGGATAGTGGAGGAGGCACTTTTTGCATAATTGTTTCAGTTTCATATACAGATGAGAAATGCTGTGCAAAAGCATTGGCAATATCAGTTGGATCTGAAAATTCTATATCTTGATAATTAACTAAATTAGGGATATTATTTTGATCTTTTCTTTTGTTTACATATTTCCAGAAGGATTTGACATCATTTTTGATACTTTGTTCTACTTCCTTGATATGATTGTCATAACAGATACCAGATATATGCTTACAAAGTCTTCGAAGTTCACAGAAACTATGATAATTCTGTGTAGTTGGATTTGACTTATACATTTTATGAGACCTCTTTTTTTTTATAGTGAGATCTCTGAGTTCTTGACTGAACCAAGCAGGGAACTTAAAATCACATTTAATAGCTATTTTTGGTACAAACTCATTTAGACAGTAATCTATGATTAAATAAAATCTATCTACTGCATCATTAATATCACAGGCCAAAACACAATCCCAATCAACATTCAGCAAATAATAATTTATCATAGTATAGTCACAGTTACCAAAATCAAATCTATATTCCACATGGTTATCAGGGGAACTGTGTATGTCATAAACCTTAACATCAAATAACAAAGCTGGATGATATTTATCACATTTTACCAAGCTATCCCAAGCAGTTACTACTTTTAAGTCACAATTATTTGTAAATATCAAATCTAAAAATACATTATTTACATTAGGAATGTTATTGACCTGTTTTAAATTTGAGTAACACATAGTTGCCGTTATACATTCATTAGCTAAATTATTTTTAATCTCTGAATAATTATAATTATCGTTTTCAAAGAAGATTAAGTTAGGTAGATTATAATCACCCATTATGTAGACAGATACATCATCAAAATCATTCATAAAACTTTCAATGTTTCCCGCATGGAGTTCATATTCTCCAACATTTGTCGCAGGTGGAAAGTAAACCGCACAGAACACAAAAACACGGTTTCCCAAACATACCCTCACCCACAATTCTTCATGTCTAGCTGACGGATGTGGAGAGTTTAAAATATTTACTTTCAGGTTGTTCTTAATACCAATCATAACACCTCCCCCTCGGTTTTTTCCGGTTGCACTCTGATCCCTATCCTTTCTAAAGATTGTATAATTCTGTAAGCCAAACTCAGCATTGTAAAAATCATCATTTAACCAAGTTTCCGTTAGTATTATCACATCATATCCTGCTATATTTATATTTTTTGAAAATTCCTTAGTTTTTGTTCGAAGACCTCTTACATTTTGGTAGTAGATGGAAAGGCTTTTAGTATTTAGTT
>MU191654.1:14381-32453 GCA_016904865.1 Pissodes strobi
GGGGACGGTTAAATTTGCCCCTCGTATAAAAAACAGCTCTAGTTTTCCTTGTTTGGGTGTGCAAAATTTTATTTGCCGTGTGTAAAATGTGTGCAAAATTATGCTTCATTTATTTTTGAAATTTGTTTGGTACGGGGGGCAAACTTGACCGACCCTGAACGGTCTTTATGTATTACAATTACTTCTACAGATAAAGCCGGATGATAATCATCCTCTGGTAAGAGAGGCACACTATCCCTACATACTAATACTTGGGATAAATTACTTATTGCTAAATCTAACACATTGCCTTTTTTATTTACTACAAAATTATGCTGGGAATAATTATTAAAGATTAACTATTATTTAGATCACTTAAACGATCACAGCTTTTTTCAGACCTGTATTCAGCTATATTAAAGTCACCTATTATAATACACTTTTCGTTAAGTAGGAGCTGTTCACAACATTGATAAAAAGCATTTAATTGCTCACGATTATTTATATTACTATGTATGCTTAAAACTATATAATAATTTGCCGGATACAATGAAAGAAAGGAGTACAAATAGACTTAAACATTAAAATCTCTAACGGTTGACAGGGAACCTTACTCTTTAACCAAGTTTTTCGAAAATAGTTTTTAAACCTAATGTGTGTGGGTGATGTCATTTAATTTTGTAGCATTGTACCGTAAACTGGGGTGACTTTGCCAACTTTTGGGGGGGTTTTCATTGATAACATAAAATACTTTAGCTGTAGTGCCTGATGTATAACATATGTCAAATTTAGGCATGTTTTCTGTAATCAGTTAATTTTTCAATGCCCTATAATAATGGATTATATTAATTTTTTTTGGCCTAAATGTTGGCAAAGTTACCCCAGGATTGGGGTAACTTTGCCAACATTTTGCTCTAGCGTGAAATTTCCAACATTTTCATAAAAAAAATCACAAAAATATTTTGAAAAATAAAAAAGTTATCGACTATTTAGAAAAGACCTTTATTTTAGACACTAAAAATTCTGCAAAATTAAACATAAAACATAACTTTAACTGAAACAATATTTTTTTTGGTTAAAACTTTGATAACCTATCTAATCACTAGTATTATTATTACAGAAACCATCCTAGTTAAATTTAAAATTTGTCAAATCATCTTCGGAATAGAATAAATCTCTCGAGGAAGAAGGACACTCCGGTTGATGCAAAATTTTGACGATTTCACTTTTGCGAACGTGAGATATATCCTCTTCGTCAAGAAATCTAAATGCTGTTTTTCTCTTTCGTAAGAATTTTACCTCAAAAAAATGGTCCAACTATTCTAAGAATTTTCCCAATAAAATGGACAGTACTTTTTTGAGTTTTAAAAGCAACAATGACGAAATCTCCTTCATTGATGGGTTCTTCATTGTCGATGGTTTGGGTTCTATTACTATTCCCAATATTCTCTTGGTTTTCAAAATTCATAAACTGAGGCAAGTCAGGCCCATCGAAAGTTTTATCATTCTCCTGAGTTCTTGATGCGTCATCATCTTGATATTCTTCGATGGCATCCTCCAGACTTTCCCGCATTTCCACATTATTAGCAATATTTGCCGGATCTTGAAAACATACTGATTTTCCTGGTTCAACATAAACCATTTTCTTCCTTTTAATTTCCTTGGGTCTTGCCGGAGTTCTCATTTCTTTAAGATAATTGACAACTGTGTCTCCTATCTGTAGATTAGTGCCCTCATTTTTTTTTCCTGGCAGTGATTTAAGAACAGAATTTTTATCAAGGGGAAAAATTCCAGTTTTTTTAAAACCGTTCTTTATAATGAGCTTCTGGTTAATTTCCATTTTGTTCATTAGAGTTCTTAGTAAAGTAGGGAAACTGGTTTTATTCAGCGTAGAATCTCTGGGATTCTTTAATTTGTAATTGGTTAATATAGACCTCCAGGCTATTTTTAGAGGTCTGAAAAAACTGACGACTAAGGGCTGTGTGAGGTGCGTCTAGTTTGACGGAAGAAACACGAACCTTATATTAGCCCTTTGGCATTCTTCTAAAACTTCAATGTTGATATGAGACGATAAATTGTCACCAATCAGGACTTTGGGACCTTCAAATTTTTTTGCCCAGGAAAGCACCACATTATTAAACCAATCCTGAAAACTAGCACTGTCAAACCATCCGGATTTTGTCCGATTATATCTTGCGCCGGGGGACCCTCCGACGCACCATTGGTCATAAATTCGCTCGGCTTTGTAGACCGTGTGGGGAGGTAAAAGTTCTCCAGATGCTGTCACTGCAAATATTATTGATATGGCTGTTTTCGTGGAGTTGATTACTCTCTCCGGATACTTCGTCCCTCTTCGAAAGATACATTTTTTGGAACCAGGGTCATCTGTGAGGTTAGTCTCATCATAGTTTAAAATACGGCAAGGAGCAACATCTTGCAGGCTTCTCTCTAAATTATTAAAATAGTTGATAAATTCTTCTTCAGTCTTTTTGGCTCTCACTCTTTTAATATTTTGACACTGCCTTAGTCGATGTTTATGCCGTTTCAAAAAACTGTAACCCCATTCCATTCCAGGCAAATTATTTCTGAATTTTCTGATTCTTGTTCCTTCCTTATCCAAATGACTTTTAACGATATATCTTAGATCCAGCATAGTTAAGGGACTTCCAAATTCTGCACATGCCACAATTATTACATCTACAAGGCTTCTTTCAAAAGCCTCAGAAATTAAGTAAAGTTCTTCGAGGAATATTGTAATTATTTGAAGCTTCTTTTCTTCCTTTCTTCTTTCTTTTGACCCTAAAAGAAAATCTATCAATATTTGGATAAGTCAATGTAAAAACATGGGGTAACATTGCTATTATATTAAAATTGGTGCCCAAGCTTTTTTGATAACTTTGGCAACATTGTTTTATAATGGTTATAACCTCAAAAGCTACACAAAAAACATTCAAGTTCTATGTATTATTGGTGGTACATACCTGTATAGCAGAGCTTCTAAAAGTTGACAATTTTGGCAAAATAAATAATATAGAGTTTTAACTGGGTTTGTTTGACACTCACAAAAGCGCGGGACTCATGCACTTGCTTCTAAGGGATAACTGAAAGTGTTTACTAAGCTTGCAATGTTGCCAGTTTTAAGTAAAAACATTCGTTTCACAATAGATGCATTGCTTGGCAAAGTTACCCCTTTAGGCAAAGAAACCCCACTCTACGGTACTTTACTATATAGTGTGCAATTGTAGCATAATGTGCAATAAAGGTTATCATTTTGCTCGTGAATACCTAAGGTTAAAAATTACATCTTAAGCTTCTGCTTCTAAATATATTTATATATAAACAAACATTTTCTATTTTTAATACAAGAACCATAATATGGATACTTAAATCCTTGAATGAATAATGAATGACAACTTAATTGTTTTATTTATTTTTTTAGGAAGAAAGCATGAAAATACCGAATCTATAGAACAGTCAAATTACTGCTTAGATCAAATAAAGATGAACTTGGAGACCTAATTGATTTATTTAATTTTCTGTGATAAAATAATATTTATAAATTAAATAGAGTAAATGTGATGCAATCATGTTTTTAAATAGTTGTAAATAAAACAATATGCAATTATATTTATAGATACTTTTAATTAAAAATGTTCAAATAAAATATGGGGGTTTTCAAAACTATTTCAGCATAATTTTATGCTAAATAAATAACTTAAAAGAGCAAATAATGACTTTACCACTTTGACTATTTATATATTATCAACTATCAGTCTTCATTTTAACAAAATAATTTGAATACAGTAATAAGTACTCTCACTACATTTAATTATCTACTTCAAATTGGTTTTGAAAATTGTAATACACAATACAAAATAGTACTTATTAGTTGGATTATTTTATTATTATTTTGTTTCTGGGAAATTGTCTTACATATACTCCTACAAATATACAAACACTAGAGAATTCAGGGATATACAAGTAGATCAGCAAACTAACCACATAATAAAAATACAATATCTGACTATGGATGATTAGTTATTTTTTTTACTTTGCAAAACCCCCTTAGACAGACTACTACATGCAATACACCAGAAACACAACCAATTTGGAATAAATATAGCAGTAACAACAGTATACAACCAATTCCCATAAATCATAGAATCTGCTATACTATAAATTACAGCCTGCTGTGTAGCATTAAATGATCTTAACAAAATTTCTGTAACATTTTCCTGGGGAAACATCACATAAACACTGCCTAAAATTACAATGAATAATACGACTAGAGGATGAACGAGAAGCCAAAGTATTTTCTGGACAGTTCGATAATATTTGTTTGTGGTTGCATCAACTGTAAGAGTTATAGGAACAATAACAAAGCCACAAAATATACCCAGAGATATATTGTTCATTGAAAGGCAAATTATTGTGGTACCTAACTCGAGCAAAGAAAATATACACAGTAAATCCAGACTCTCTGAGCATTTTCTTACTTTTACCAATAAATAAGGTGTCAACAAAAATGTCCCTGATATAGTAACCAATGAAGTAAACACAGTTCTACCGGCTTCTGATCCATTGAAATGTGAAAATGGTTTGATAAGTTCAGGAAACACCATTATAAATACACCCATAACATGTAATATCACAAAGAGGATAACTACTTTTATGTAACTGACTTCACGATAATGTCCTTCATCTTTCTGTAATATTTGGTCTTCTTGTAATTTACACCACTTTGCACATGCCTTTATTATAAGGGCAGCAGCCACCATACATGCTGCAGGCATGTATAAACCAATAGAAATATATCTATCATAAGATGGCAATATATAAAAAAAGAAGCTTTGATGGAACCTCTCTAACAAGTTATTCATACTTCTGAAAATACCTTCAATAACTCTTCCTATACTTAGAAATCCAACTTTTGAACCCCCTCTGGACTGTTCAAATCCTTCTAGAGTAAGAGCTTGAACTCCAAAACGTAAAAATAGCCCATGATTTCCATTCGGTATTCCAGTGGCTTGTGTGGCGATCATATTAAGCATGTTTTTAAAGTAATAGAACCACTCTTTGTAAGGATCTTTATGATACTCTGGGGTTTTACCTTTGAAAGTGTGAAAAACACCCTCTTTAATACAAATTTTTCCTGCCAAGTTGAACAAGTCTAGATTGGGAAGTTGTCCATTTAGACCTTCGATTTTTATGTCAATCTGACCAATTTTTGTACTATGCAGTTCCAAGTTTATAGCAGCTTGAATGGCTCCAGCACGGCCTTTTAACTTTCCGTGGTCTAGAGTGCGTTTATTTCCACAACTAACACCATGATAAGCTTCCAACCAAGCTTGCATTCCAAGTTGTTCATGCTCTGTGATAAGAAATATGATGTCCTTAGCCCAGTACTTTTCTTTAATACTAAACTTGGCGAAGGCAAGCTGAATAGCAATAGAAGGCAGTGTGGTAGCATAAATGCTCGATGGAGGTCTATAAGGGACACTTAAGACTAGAGCTTCAGTACTTGATGCTCTTGGAGCTCTGAGAATACCATAAACATTTTTGCCATAGTAAGTGTCATTACGATTCAGAGGTGAATGCAATGTGAAATTGTGTGTGTATGAATCAAGTCCAATTTGCCTAAGCTTTGCTAATAACCAAGGATATGGGATAGAATTGTCATATTTATGTGTTTCATCTTGAAGCTCTTGAAAGTATTGTAAAGCAGTCCTATCTTCTTGAAACATCGACTTAACTAAGCCGGGTAGTAATGCGTTTTCAGAGAAATAGGTGCTTGCGTTAAACACCGGTGACGCTAAAGCGCAAAACCATACGACTCCCGACAAATAAAGAAGAATACACAGTTTTTCGTAATATTTTAGCAGAATTTTCGTAAGCTTCCCCTGGCCACTGCTTGGATCAGTTAAAAGACCCATAGCCTTAAATTCTTAATATTCTATTTGGCTTTGACTATTTCTTCAGTTTTCAGTTCTTTTCTTCCTTCCTTTTCGGTTAATTAAGTTTTGTTTGACACCATCACATATGGAAATATTGGAAATGGAAAAGTGAGAAAATACTTTTTTTGGAAGCGACTACTACTAGTGTCCGACGACCGGCTTTTAAGGATTTAGAGCATTAGAGCAGAGCTAGACCTAGCACGGACCCTAACGTCTAGCCGCTACCGGTAACTGACTATCCCGGCGACTATAACACAGAAGAATAAACAATTATTCTTCTGTGACTAGAATATAAATGTTAGCTAGAATACCCACGTTCACAGAAAATATAAAGTGTAACTATATTTTCTGCGCCCCGTTACGTTTTATCACCAATTATAACAAAAACACACAAGCGTCTAGAGATCAAGCGTAATTTTCGATGCGGCGAATAATAGGTATTATGGTTTGCATGACCCTCCGCTCTCTACGCTGCCAACGAAAACTAATCTAAGGCTAACCCAAAATTAGTTGAGTTGAGTTGTAACACCCTTCAAAGAAGGGTGCGGTTGGCACTGCTACGAGGCAATTTGCCAGAACAGCCCTTCGTCCGGCGCTTAGGCAGAGACAGAGCTACCCTTCTGCTTACGGTACACGTTCTTCCGGTTTGAAGGGCCTTATATTTGGGGGCGACCACGACGTTGTCGGGCTCTGGACCCTGTCATGATCACCGACTTTTACACACGGCACAGAGAAATCCCACACTGGGTATTTCTTCTGGCTAAAGACAAACACATATACGCTGAAAGGCACAGACGACGCTGGCTAGGACTCCCGGTTCTTCCTCGGGGAGAAAAACGGTCACTAATCGTTCGCCACGTGTCGCCCAACGGCCTGTGCCATTGACGAAAAAGAGCCGACCTCGAACGCGTCCTTACTCTACCGAAGACGAAACGGAAGTCCAACCCAAAATTAAGAAACAAATGCAAATTAATGAAAAACAAATAATAAAACATCTGTCGCGAGAACAGATCTTTTCTAGATCTGTTATCGCGACCGACGGGAATCGATTCCGAAGCGCAGGAATGATAGGCAAGCATTCTGCCTACTACACCAGCGAGGCGTTGTAGAAATTTTGCTAGAACGTAGAGGCATGGATTCGTTTCGCCACATCGAAAATTATGCACATTAACATTACAGTCGCGCTGGAAAATTTGCGATAGATAATTATTAGCATTATAAGATCCTATACGCAAATAGTGCACTATATAAAAATTGGCCTTTCCTATTGGTCGATCAAAATATTTCGTAAAAAGTGCATCCAAAGTACGGGCACGTATTACAATAAGGAATATTTCACTTTTCGCATGGCTCTCCGCTCGCTACCGCTCGCTACGGGGGCTCAAGAAAAGGAATCTAACCAGGTGCTAACCCAAACTAACCCAAGACATACCCAAAATCAAGAAAAAACTGTTTAGAAACATAATCTTAAATAAAAAAATAGCAACGGGGTTCGAACCTAGACCGTCCAGGTGAGATCCAGCTGTATAAACCTCTACACCACGAGAGCTCTTGACAGAAATCGATTGCATCACGCAGACATATCGTAATACGAGATGGATCGACCAATAGGAGAGGTCGATTTTTACATACTGCACTATTTGTGTAAAGGATCTTTAAATGCTAATCATTAGCAGTTAGTTCAGTTACCGTCAGCGGCTAGACGTTATTAGTATAGTGGCTAGGTCGCGCCGCGCCGGTCTGAAAGCGTAACCCCCTATAAGACGAGTGTCTTGTGACAGGAATGATTTTGGCTGCCGTCAAGGTCGAGTGTTACAAATGCCGATGAGACACTCATCCTTTAAGTAGGGGGCAGTTTGGCGCTGTTTCGAGACAATTTGCCAGTACAGCCCCCGTCCAGGCTTAGTTAGAGCTGGGGCGACCCATCCCAGATAACTTACACCCTTGTTGAATCGAGGCATATTTAAAATATATGGATCGAGGGCGACCGCAATCTTGTCTGGCTCTAGGCCATGTCACGACCACCGATTTTTTCAAAGCCCCACACTGGGTATTTTCTCTGGCTATAGACAAACACTTGTTTTTGTTTGCCACGCGTCGCCCAATATGGCGTCGAAAAGGAGCCGCTACAACCCGCGATGTTACCTCGACCAAGAACGAACCGGAAGTGATGCGATGTGTCAGAAGCGTTATAATATTTCACTTCTCGCGTGGCCCTTCGCTCGCTACAGGGTGCAACCAACAAAAACTAATCCAAGGCATACCCAAAATAAAGATATAAATCGTTTTACAATCAAAAAAAAAATTGAGCGAGTCTGCTTGTACTCGAGACACTGATGTGTAAACATATCTAATGCCACTTTAGGCCGCGTGCCACACTTCACGCATAGCCCTCCACTCGCTTCGCTCGCTACAGGGGCGCAACGAACAAAAACTAACCGAAACTAACCTAAGACGATTCGACTTCTGCTTTGGAGTTGGCGGTGTTCGGACGTGCGAAGGGAGTCTGGTTTTCTACCCTGACTTCGCACGGGAAGTACACGTGACTCGCGGCAGAAAGCGGCGGGGGCCTCGTTGGTTCGAAAGGGAAGTCGTGGCCGGATAGGACAGTGTTTAGGGTGGGTCGCTCAATGTAGGGTCGATTCCTACGAAGATTCTTCCAGATTCTTGCACGTGATTACGTGATCTGAATGAGATCGGGGCTGTGGGCCCTGCGGAGATGGGAAGTTTCTCTCACAGCAACTGGTTATATCTGCATTGTGTGAAGCCCCTTTGCATAAGACTCTAACCGTGCATGTACAAGATTCAAATGTGTGTGAATGTCCAGCCGGTGGTGTTCGAACCTTAAAACAAGCCATGCATGAATAAGTCTGAGCCTCCAGGAGTACATACTCGACATACTGGGGGTTCTGTCCACCAAGGTGTAAGTAACTTATCTCGGCTGGGTCGCCCCAGCTCTAACTAAGCCTGGGTAAATGCGTAACCGCGAATCCCATCACTAAAAACTAACTAACTAACTAACTAACTAACTAACTAACCTAACACATGCCCAAAATGAAGAAAAAGAAACTTTTTACAAATATAACAAGAAAATAGAAATGGGATTAAAACTAACCGTATTAATCAACGCGACCGAAGTCGTGGGTAAAAGCTAAAAGTGTCCTATGTCCTTTACTATACTTCGTCGTTAAAAACAGAAAGTAAATCAAGGTACCACAGAAATAAGATGTGTTATGTTCTTCCGTTCCAGCTCCAGAGCGATTTGATGCTTATATCTTCGCACTCTTTACGGCAAATAGTTCGAAAGGAGTTGATATTTTGTGACCAAATATTTACTTGCTTCAGGGTCCACTTCTTTGTACTTTCTAAAAAACGCTGCATATGCTTTATATTTCTTGTCTCGGTTGCTGTAATCTTTTGATTGCACTTGCCACCGGCAAGGAAAACTTTGGTATATCTCTTTGGCCAATCTGACATGAACAAGCCAGACTGCTGATACAACCATAGACATATAACTAAAGGGGTATATGCTTATGGATAAAACGTTACGTATAGCCCAGATAACTAACCCAAACTAACAGGGATCAATGCAGTATGAATGGTGTTTTAATAGGTTTGTTCTAGCAGCGATTTCAAACCAAAACCAAACCAGCCGAGTTTGCGCATTGTAATATAAGCGACACTTAAATCGCTATGCGCAAACTCCGGTGGCTTGCATTTGGTTTTGGTTTGGTTTGGGCTTTGTTTATTTTCTTACAAAGACGGTTTGGGTTTAAATCGCTGCTAGAACCTATATATATTTATCTATGGCTAGAACAAACCTATTATTTGAAGACGCGTGGTCTACTCATACTCACCTGCGCGAATTTCGCCTTTTTTTGACAGGTGTCCATTTTTCGCGCGAATGTAGATTTTCGTTCATACTCATGCAACGCGAAATTTCGTCCGCGAATATTTCGCTAAAAAGTTAAAACAGTTTTAACTTTTTTACGAATTCCGCCAATTTTGTAACGCGAAAACCAACACAGAGACGGTTTGTTATTGTTTAACGGACCTATTTTATGTAGGAGCAAGTCAAACTGAATTGGATTCATTCTTAAATAATTTAAAAAATTACTGGTAGTCTGTTATCAGTTAAACGCATCACCGCAATTAAATTGTGAAAGTCCCCTTGTGTTTTTCTTTGCAAAAATATAGTTCTCACCCACATTTTTTTCTTTGATGCCTTTTGGCTAGTGCAAGTGTTTGGCTTTTATGGTAATTACCTAAAAGACTCAAAAGGTACATCGCATGATAAAACCTACACATAGGTATAAAAGTTATAATTATTAGAATCCATTTCATAGGTACACCTACGAATTCTAAGGTTATGGTATGGTTATTGGTTTTTTTTATCGATGAAAACAAAATTGACCATATTGACATAAGAATTCGCCGCCGGAGTTAAAATTTTTTGCAGCGAATAATTAAACCTGGAAATGACAGTGTTTATGTCAAAAAAAGGCGAAATTCGCGTAGGTGAGTATTAAGCTTTAATTCTAATTCTATTGTCCGGATTTTTTGTGACCAATCAGAGTTTGTATGCATTTCACTCAGTGTTGCCAACGACACGGAAACTTCCGTGTTTTCACGGATTTTTGAAACTAGAACACGGACACGGATTTTATTGGGTTCCGTGCAATGAAAACACGGATTTTTTACAGATGATTTGGTGTTATTATATTTATGTGTCATATGTCCATTTTAATATAAATCGCTTAATTTTAATCGATATTTCATATAGATATTATTCAATCCTAAAAATAGATGTGCCAATCAACTGGTCTCCTTAGTTTCAAAGATGCGTTGATAAATCGGAATTTCAAAATATTGACGACCACTAACAATTTTGGGCTTTGGGTCAAACGCTCAATGCGAAAGTAATTTCACCATTAGCGCCGGTAAGAGGGGGCAGTTGCCTGAAGTATTAAAATAATGCATAGTATAAAAATACATTTCAAATTAATTAAAATTTAGAAAAACTATCTACACGTTAAATTTGTTCTGCCGGCGCTCATAATTTTAACATATGAATCTAATCAAAACAAAGAAATTGTTTAATCACTAGTACCATTAATGGAAGTCTGCTGGCTTCATAGGTGGTAAAAAAATATATTGTGCTCTATTTAAGCCAGTCAAATCAATATTAAAAAATTGTGAAGACGGATTCGGCATTGTCTTTGAGTTATCTTAAGTTGATTATTTGTAAAAAGAAAAATTATTTTATGCTTGTTTCGAAAAAAATGGATTAAATAAGAAGACTTTCTCTGCTTCTCATTTTAAGCGTCGTAAGCGGGTGAGCAACTATTGACTTATTTTATCTTAATTACCATCATGAAAAATCCGAAGAGGTGCATGTATGAAGTCATATTCTATTTATTGTCTAATTGAACATTTCAATTCAGTGCCATCTTTCTTCCAACAGCTTAACTCTTCGATTTACAATTGATTTTACGTTTACGGTAACCTTTTTTAAGCTACATTTCAGGGACACGGAAAAACACAGAAATTTTGAGGACTCTGTTACGGATTTTTTCTGATTTATGGTTGGCAACACTGATTTCACTGCATTGTACTTTGTAGTGTAGTATTCTTTAGGTATCATGTTCTTTAGGTACGCGAAGCTCTAGGCACTCTTGCTCTCCTAAATTCTAACCTGCAAATATCGTTCTAACTATTAACTATTTGCGTTTTGTTTTGTTCACAAAGTTTCAGCAGGTTTCAGTTTTCATCTGTGCAATTCGAAACGATGGAAGTCGACCTAAGCTAGTCGGATATGATTCTAATACGGAAATCTACAAGAATTTTGCGCGCTTTAACTAATAATTGTTTAAGAAACTATCAAAAATGTATTCCAAATTCAGGTGCAGATACCTTACGTTACTACACTACGCAGCTAGACTATAAAATTGATATGAAAATAGGCAATGTAAATTTAAACGATTATATTTCGAAATTACAGCAAGAATATACAGAATTAATTAAGAGCGAGAATTATGTTTCGAGTCCTCGCTACACTGAACTACAACCAGTGGTAAACATACTTACTGAAAGAAACAACGTTGTCTCGAATATCTCTAGTCTAAAAGAATTAATTGACTCTGAAGACAAGGATATATCACTGCTAGCTAAGGATGAGAAGGCGGAACTAGAAAGTAAATTGCAACACTTTGATGATGCCATACTTGAGGCTTTGTTACCTGTTGATCAGGAGGATTCATTTGATTCAATAGTCCTGGAGGTGCAAGCTGGTGTAGGTGGTCAGGAAGCAATGCTTTTTGCACAGGAGATGTTTGACATGTATCGAAGATTTATTACTCATAAAGGTAAGACTATTGTAATTTAAGTTTCGTGAGTTTGTCTTTGGCCAAAATTTAAAAATAACATCATACTTCTACTTTTTTAAATAATAATCTCAAAAATCTAAATAGGCGAAGAAAACTTAGCATAATAATTTTTAAATCAAATTATTTATTGGTGTAAATACAAAATAGTCTTCTGGTTTTTAAAGGTTGGGACTATGAGATAGCAGCATACCTGACAACAGACTTAGGGGGCTTAAGACATGGTGCATTTCTAATCAATGGGCCCCAGGCATTTAAGTATTTGAAGTATGAAGGAGGAATACACAGAGTGCAGCGAATCCCAGCAACAGAAAAAGGTGGTCGTGTCCATACAAGTACTGTATCAGTTGTTGCCATACCACAACCTAGTGAAATTGACATACAAATCGAGTTGAAAGATTTGAAAATTGAAACTAAAAGGTATGATAGTACTTGAATTATTAAAAAATTTACTAAATGAAAAATTTTCTTATTTTTCAAAACTAGATATTACGCATACCAAATGCTTTCATTTAGAGAGTTGAAAATAATAAACTCGTCAAGCTAGTTAATTGCTGTCTTGTAGATCAACTGGTGCTGGAGGTCAGCATGTCAATACTACAGATTCAGCAGTCCGAATTGTCCACTTACCAACCAATATAGCTGTTGAATGTCAAGTTGATAGGTCTCAAATTAAAAATAGGAAACTAGCAATGGCGCGGTTGCGAGCTCTGCTATACCAAAGAGAAATGAGCAGTCAGGAGGCACAAATTGCTGCAACACGGAAAAGTCAAGTCAGGTCAAAAAATAGGAACGAAAAAATAAGGACATACAATTATAATCAAGATCGGATAACGGATCATAGGTTACAAGGTGTACACTATCACAATCTAAGAGGGTTCTTGGAAAATGGCATAGATTTGGAAGATCTTATTGAAAAATTAGATAGGAAGTCGAGAATAAATAATTTAGCTCAAATTGTTGATACATTTTGTAAATAAAAATTATAGGTATATGTACATATTTAATCATTAATTATTATGCCCTTGTTATAACAAAATTTGATAATGAGTCTTATGCCCTTAGATGGGCATTTACGATGGTTTATTACAACGACCTGAATTTGTTGATTTCTTCTTGCATAGTAATATTTTTGTGAACAGTTATAAAAATAGTGAATATACTCCACGAAACACTCCATGATTTTAGCTTTATAGACATCAGCAGATGTATGATTGTTCTTTTTGGATCACTCATTTTCTTGCTAGTACAGATTATAAAATTTATTGTTCGCCCATCTGTTGCCGACCCTCCAAAGCAATTTAAGAAATTAAAAGAAAATTTTGCTGTGGTACGACAGTTAATGTATATTCAAAAACACTAAACAACTGAGAATTCAAATTAATACCAATAATTAAAACTGCATTAAAACAGTCAAAATTATATGCCTCACCTTTATAAGCACACAAAGTTCTGAAATAGATATTAGGAATTGAATTTTAATTTTTTTTTAAGCTTTTGCCCGTGGTGGTTTTGACACTTTATTTTTATTTTTACTTTTTTTTCATATAACATTTATTTTTTGAAATGAAATTCCAGGCTCCTTCTCACTTCGACTCTTGCAACTATATGCCGAACAATTTACCATTATGAATCTTAGTTTTTATCTCTCTTTGTTCAAAACTCACAAAATAATTGCAAAATAGCACCGCCACAACAGTAGATGTGTTTGCCACATAAAAAATGGCCGCCGCTCTGAAAAGGCTTCACCTTCAGTACATTGGCTTAATGTCATGCGCGGTATCCTTACTCCTACCTAATCTAAGAGCACAGCACACGAAAAAATGGCTGTGTCCATATACTTAAAAAGAAATATACTGCTAAACCGTCATTTGGACAATGAGTGGAAAATGAAGTCAACACTAAAAGAGGGAAATATCAATTTTGCATAAGTCTATCTTTGTCATTCAGGAAGTTGTTTGTGCGCACGCTCTGTACGGAACGTTCTTATTGGTCCGTTTGTCGCGCATTAAACTGGCCGAGGCCGACCCCGACCACGGCCACCTATACAAGGCCATGAAGCAGCAAATCTTGCCCTTCTACTACCTAGTGCTTCCCTTTAATCTTAAAATAAGACAATATGGTAAAACTGGACACAAGTTTATTAATTATAAAAATAAATATGAGAAATATAGACATGAAATAAAAATCATATCAAAGATAGGGATAAACTAAAGTTACGAGTAGTAGATGAACGGAATATCTGAATAACATAATTGCTTTGTATTATGCTTGTTGGCTTATAATTTCCATTTTTGATAATATATATGTATTAATAATATAAACTATGTGATTAGTTAATAACAAATGTGATTACAGTTAAATGAAATATGTAGCCCAAGATCAAAGCAGTTGCAAAAGGCAGTATTTTACGTATAAGTATTCAAGTAGATTTCTCAGAGTAAAACGAGTCACAAAAAATAAAAGGTATATATAGTGTATGGTTTATTTAGTTAGTTCTCCTATTCAGTACGTACTCAAGCACAATCTTTTTAAGTAGCAATAACAGAATACATGATAAAATAAAATGATTAATTAGCTTAAGTCATGTTAAGTAAAACAAATATCACATATAAAAATACAAAAAGCAGTGATTTTTCTATGTTGTATAAGTACTGTGAATAAAATGCAAAGCAGTCATATGAACCAATAAGTATTGCAACAATAAAAGCAAACCGAAGGTTTCGAAGCAGCTCAATTTTACTAGCTGTTCTAGACAGACACTGTTGAATTCTAATCTTCATGCAAGCCATTTTAGTAAAAATACAAGTGCTTATCTAGTTAGTTCGTCACATGAACAAGATATACGGCTTTCCAAAGAAACGGGATGCCGCTTGTGCTTGGAGGGCAAAGAAACAATGAAGCATGTTTTATGCTATCTGGCAATGGAAAAAACTAGACAAACTCTCCACCCCCCGACAGCTATTCGATTACATGAAAGGGATTAAGCCTCTGGCCTAGTGGAATCTACAGATGTGAGCCACAACAGACCAAGGGTTGCCCAAATACACATACAATTACAAAATACAATAGTTACTAAAGTTACAGTTCTATAGTTGATGTTATATCATCTTCATTTTTATTGCCAATCAAAAATATTTTGGCTTCATGAAGCACTTTATCTAAAGTACTTAATATACTCAACCCGCACGTACTGATAGTTTTATATCAGACTTGTCCGAACACAATGTTTTTTTAATGAACAAATTTCCCACAAACACTTCAAGTCTTCTGACCTGACAGAAACACAGACATTTGCACACTTGGGTACCCTTCAGCTGGTTCATTTAAATAGAAAAAGGACAAGTTTCCTTTTCCTTTCAACTATCCATCCTCGAGTTCATTAATCTTGATATCAGCTTCATGTAGCGCAGTAAAAGATATTGCTTCATTTCGTTGTAAGTAGTTGCTCTATCCAAACTTTCAGCAATAGCCGAGGCAATAGCCCCTTTCCATTTCTCAACATTCAATCTGATCTTTCTGCGTTTAGTGTGGACATTCTCTTCATCATCTTTACTTAAATATGAAGGACATCTAGGTAGCTTACATGGAATCTCCCACAAGAAACCGTTTCGAAATATAATTATAATATCTACACGTTATAAAATAATTGAAAAAACTGACTGAAAAATATTAATGTAAACAAATAAATCGACCATCAATTTGGTTGTCGTATAGGTGGCCGTGCCCCGACCCGTGTTCCGTTTATCGATCCATCTGTGTTTTATTGTGTCGTGTGATTCGTATCGTATCTTGTGCACATTAAATTGTAATTTCAATTTAAAACTGTTTTTAGACATTTTTAGAGTCTTTGTGCTTTGAAAATAAACAGCAAATAAGCATATCCGCTTTAAAAAATAACCTCTGCAAGCGGCAATAATTTAAATCCAATAAACTACCGCCAATCAGGGGGATAACTTTATTGGCTGTTACATATATTTTCAACTAATCACAGAGCGTTTCTAACGATTGCGCAGTATGAACTTACTGAATGACAAAGACCGACTTATGCGAGTTTTAAATAGCTCCGTCTTTTAGTTGTGGCTTCAATTTTTGGTTTGGATTAG
Source organism: Pissodes strobi (assembly GCA_016904865.1). NCBI lineage: Eukaryota > Metazoa > Arthropoda > Insecta > Coleoptera > Curculionidae > Pissodes > Pissodes strobi. Next base: position 30,804 of record MU191654.1, read on the forward strand.
CGATATATTAGTTTATATATATATGGCTGTGTCTAACGCATCCTATTTCTATGGTCTAACGCAATTCAGCCATTGAAGCCGCTGCATGATTTTGACGTTAGACACCTAGGCTGCATGCAGCCGCTTTTTAAAGCGGCTGCAAGAAAATCCAGCGAAATAATTTTCGCTGTATGCTGCCGACAGCGATTCAGCGCTACCGAATTGTAGGTTATATACGGGTTTGTTTGTTTTATTTTTGATTGTGATATTGTGCAAACAAAATTGACCTGCCAAAAAAAGAGGAAGGTGGCAAGAGCTGATCCAGTGTGAAAAAACTGTTTTACGTTCTTCCCTGTGCTTTCAAGGTTTATGGATGTTGTTTCGCCCATTTCCATGCAAATTCCAATTACGTTGTGGTCGGCAGTGTTTGATAAATTAGATACTTTATGAGTTACGGAGTTATATAACTCTGAAGATGTATCTTTCGTAAATAATTCCAAAATAAAATCGTTCATACTGAAAAATTGGTCAATTATTATTTTGTTTTGTTTCTACAGTACAAATAAATTATGACAGTCGGTCGGACACTCTGCTCCACCTCAAAAGCCGTCTAACAGAATCGAAAGCACTGAATGCAGCGCTTTAAATTGTGTGCTTTATCGCTGAATTGCGTTAGACACAAGCAATGTCTCTACAACAAGCGTCTGGAGATCAGGCGTAATTCTCGATACCACATGCGCAATGGCAAAACAAGAATGAAATAGCGGAATTAAATACATAGTGCTCTATTTGTGACATAGCGCGAATTACAGTGGCTTTAAAAGCCACTGTAGCGCGAATGAATCGCTTGAGTCAACGCCACCTACACTAGATGACGGTAGTATGCATTTGTAACATTCGACCTTGATGGCAGCCAAAATGATCACTGTCGCGAGACCCTCATCAGTGGCCCGCGTGACAGGCAAAGACTGCCTACTACACCACACCGAGGCGTTGTTAAAATTTTGCTAGAACGTGAGACATGTCTCTAAGATTGTTAGAGGAACCTCTACCAATCTAGGTCGATATCCGCATTTGTAACATTCGACCTTGACGGCAGCCAAAATATTACTGTCGCGAGCCATTCGTGATGGCAGCCCCGGAGCGAGCGGAAGGCCATATACCTGCCAATTGCAGGTCTTTAAACTGCATGTATTTACAAGTGCACTAGTATCCGAAATATCGCCACCCTACAAGGCTGCCACTTGACTGTTTTCGTTTTTCTGACACCGATGTCTTAATAGTATATTATGATATAAGTGTATAAGAGGGCCTTTAAAGCACGCGCGACATATTTCAAAACACGACGCGCAGCGGAGTGTTTTGTAAGTCGCAAGGGCTTTAAAGGCCTCTTATACACGTATATCATACGCTATTTTTTATTACGAATGCATCATAATCTCAAACATGTTTTAAATATTAAACTGAAGGTATATATTGACGAATATATTAATATGTCACATTTGACATGATCAAATGCTTCTATAGCAACCTTTTAAAAAGTAGGTGCATCATAAACATCATTTTATGCACGCTGCAGCGTGCGATAATCGTTGATTATGATGCATGCGTAATAAAAAATTCATTATAAATTCCTGCCAGCTCCAAAATCTTAAATTCATCTCAAAGTAT
>MU191655.1:448-34239 GCA_016904865.1 Pissodes strobi
AATCATCTCCTGATGATGCTAACATGGTTAGCGAAACGCGCGTCGAGTGCAAATATTTTGTTTCGGTATTGTGGATAAAACTCTGTTTTAGTGCATGTTGCCGAAGGCTCCAAACCCCAACGTAGTTTTTAATGTAGCTATACGCGTGTAAAAATACCGTGACTAATGCGTACATAGATTTTTGGTTCTGGCACGCTATATGATACTGACACATTATTTTTATATTATCATGATTGAAATATATTTACTATCTTGTTTACTTCGTTTTTAAAAACTTTATTTTAGTTACACGAAGAAAAGATACAAGTAGTAATGTATTAACCTTCTACACTGAAAGCTTGCTTATGACTAAAATGCACACTCTTATCTCTGCCTATTTATAATATAATAAATGCTGAGCACTGCAAAGCTAGTAATCTAATCCTCTAAAACTACATCGTCGCCATAAGTGGCCATATAATTCCTCCCTTCTTTAAGTTTGAGAAAATGGGGGATTTTCGAGAGTCTTTAATTGTATGTCCACTTTTACATCTTTTCGTTTTTTACAATAATATTTGCGACCAACCAAAATTACTACAATTATTATTATAATGGTTACAATGGTTATTAAAGTTATTGATAAACTATTATTGTCAATATCGAAGTCTTTTAGAGTGCTAACGGTTAATCTTTAGCATCTTCTAAATCTTCTTTTATATTTTCTAAGTTCACCTCTTTTAATTCTAAGGGTTCAATATTCTGAACTAACTTTTCGTCAATATTTATTGATGGGAGTTTTAATCTTAAATTGACAGTTTCTGGTTTTTCAGAGTCATCTTCACGATTTTTATTGAATTTTGCTAAAACATTAGCCTTTTTAGCATTTAATGTTAAATTGATCTTTTCATTTAATTCTTGGAATGTTTGACCAAGTTCATAAACGTAATCTGTTTGTAATTGATTTAGATTTTTCTCAAAGTTGAGTTGATAATTGATATTACCTTTTAATACTTGAAAAGGGGTATACTCATGTGAAGAATGAATGCTATTATTATAATTCAAAATAGCTATATCTACTAATTCTTGAACTGTTTTTGTTCGATGGTCATTTCTAATTGCAATGATGCTTTCTTTTAATGTTGAATGAAATCGTTCAATAGGTGAGTTCGAATTTGAGTTGTAAGGTGTAACAAAATGTAATTCGATCTGATAAGTCTTGCAAAGATCTTGAATTAAATTGCTTTTAAATGTTTGAGCATTATCAGTTGTTATCTTACAAGGTGTACCGTGGTGTGAAAAGTACTTAATTAAGCTTTGACAAATTTCTATTGAAGTTTCATTAATAGGGTAGGCAGCTGCAAAACTTAGAAAAGTTGTCTATTATTGTCAGATATTTTTGTCCTGATAAGGAATATATATCCATGTAAATATGTTCTAGTGGTTTTGAACCTGTGGGCGTTGGTTTATAAATTACCTTAAACGGATGCCTGTCATATTTTGTTTTTTGACAAGTTTCACAGATATTTACAAAATTAATTACATCTCTTTCCAAACTAGGCCAATAATACCGTTGTTTAATATTCTTAATATTCTCAGTCATTCCTCTGTGTGATGTTTTCGTCTAGTGATATCTTTCAATAACTTCTTTTTGATCGTTTTCACTTATGACGTCATCAAGTAGTAAATTTGAAATGACAAGTTTATAAGCATTATGCTTAAATGTTTCTTGGAATATTCTTATTATTATCGGCTCCAACTCTTTGTTTGGGAAATGTAAACAGTACATATCAGGAGGTAAATGATCTCTAAGAAGTCGTTGAACTTCTTCTGTTGAAGGATTCTGATTAATGAAAATCAAAAATCTCTTTTTGGTATCGAATAATTTTCATCGTTGTCACATAAGATGTATCTTTTGCGGTCCATTTGAATATTGCCTGGTTCTTAAATGTATTTACCGATTTATTTACATATGGGGCACCAAGAATTGGGTCTTCCATCGATGTATGTATTGTGTCCGTATCTGAGTTATGTTCTTTCATGTTATCCGCTACCTTAGGGATGTCGTGATCTTTGTTTCCTTCCACTGAACTAGCAGTATCAGTTTCTGATTTCGCTTTCTGTTTGCTAGTTGATGGTTGAGGTGTCTTTTTGACTGGTAATGGTTTTTGATTATTTGTCAATGGTTTATCCTCGAATGGTTTATCTTTGAATGGTTTATCTACGAGTGGTTTGTCTCTATCTACCCAAACCATTGTTGTTTTATTCGAGAGCTTTAATCTGAATATCCGATATAATATTTATCTTTGGAGTCTTTTTCTTAACTTCTGCTATTTTTTCTGAATATACTTTCCTTGGTTTTTCGAAAAGGTTTTCCTGTGAATCGAAAAAGTACTTAATTTTTTCGTGCCACAGTTGTTGATCATCTTCTTCTTCTTTTTCATATATAGCAGACATGTGCGTGGGTGGTGATTTTGTTATTTCCACTGGGTGTACCTCTCGAGGTGGACGGGAATGTGAGTCTGCGTTGGACTTTTGAGTATCTTTTTTATACTGAATTGTATATTCGAATTCTTGAAGTTTTAATCGCCATCGCACTAATTTTGAATTTGGCTCTTTAATGGAGAAAAGCCATTGCAGTGGCTTGTGATCACTTACAATGGTAAATTTTCGGCCAAATAAATATGGACGAAAGTATTTTGTTGCCCATACTATTGCTAATAGCTCCTTCTCAATTGTAGAGTAATTACATTCACTTGAATTCAGAGTTCTACTTGCATAGGCAATAGGTAAATCTGAACCAATAGTTCCTTGCGATAGAATTGCACCGATTGCATATTCTGATGCGTCAGTTGTCAGGATGAAAGGTTTCTCAAAGTCCGGGTACTGGAGTATTGGATCATTTGTTAGGATATTTTTACAAAGATTAAAAGCTGAAATAAAAGCTTTATCATGAACCATTTTTACATTTTTCTTAAGACAACTTGTTAATGGTTTTGTTATCTTGGCGAAATTCTTAATGAATTTTCGATAATAACCAACAAGACCTAAGAATGATTTAATTTCTTTGGGTGTTTTTGGCATTTTAAAATTTTTAACTGCTTCGATTTTTCGTGGGTTAGGTTTAACACCGTCAGAGGTAATGACATGTCCTAAAAATTCAACTGACCTATGTAAAAATTCTGATTTGTCTAACTGAATTTTCATGTTAAATGACATTAACCTTTCAAAAACTAATTTTAACGAATTTATATGTTCTTGAAGACTTGTGGAGGAAATAATTATGTCATCCGTGTATACAAGACAAACTTTACCTAAAAGTCCGCGCAAAACGTTATCCATAGTTCTTTGAAACGTAGCGGGTGCGTTTTTCAAACCAAATGGCATGCGTGTGTACTCATAATGGCCATGGTCAACATTAAAAGCTGTTTTCGGTATGCTTTTTGGATCCATTTCTATCTGATGATATCCACTTGCTAAATCTAACGTTGTAAAGTACTGACAACGTCCTAACTTATCCAGAATGTCAGAGATATTTGGAATTGGGTATCTATCACTGATAGTCTTTTCATTGAGTTTGGAATAATCAATCACCAGTCTCCACTTCTTTTGTCCAGAAGCGTCCGGTTTTTTAGGAACTATCCAAATTGGTGAACTCCAAGGGGATGATGAAGGTTGAATGATTCCTTTGTCTAACATTTCATTTATTTGTCTATTTACTTCATCTTTATGTATATATGGATACCTATAATTTTTCGTATGAGTGGGTATTTCGTCAGTAGTGTTGATTACATGCTTGACTTGATTTGTAAATGTCAAAGGGTCTCCAGGTTTATGTAAAATGTTATTAAATTTTTTAAGAAGCTTGAAAAGTTGTTCTCTCTCTTCTTGGTTTAAGTGTTCGTGTCTAATAAGAGATTTTAAATATACATTTTCATTCACGAAATTGGAATGGATGGATGTTTCAATATTTTTGAAATTAAATATTTCAAAATTGTTAAGTCCGATTGGTTCTAAGGGCATATTGTCATTCGTACTACCTTCTAATACTATTGACCTATCCGTATGATTATAGATATCGAGTGTGTAAGTGTTATTATCAATTGTTACAATAGTTGGTTGTATTTCGATATCACGGTCACCAAAATAGGGCATTATCCATGTCGTATTGTTGGGTAGGTTAGTCTTAAATGTAGACTTTTGAATTGTTTTTGGCGGAATTTCAATTAAGTATTGATCGAAGTTTTCTCGATAATAAAAAGGAATTTCTAAGTATTGATTTCTTAGTAATTGATTTTTTAAATCGATATTCAAGTTTAATTTACAAAGATCTTTTATACCCAAAATACCGTCAAAATATTCATGAAATGAGTACAATATGAAATCAACTGAGTCTGTTATACCAAAGCATAAGAATAAGGGAATGCTTGCTTTACCCTCAGCTTTTTTAGAACCTGCACAAGTTTGTAAAGTGCTCGTATAAGGTTGTATTAACTCAGGAAAATAAGTCTCTGCTAAAGATGGTCTTAATAATGAAGCATGAGAACCAGTGTCTATTAGTAATTTGATATTATAATTGGGAATTTCAATATATGGTAATTGATTAATTTGAAAACTATTCAAATTTAAACATGGTTTTATTCCGAGGCTGGTAAATGAAAATTTTCTAATTGTTCACTTATGTTCTCTTCATCTTGGTTTTCTAATTTTTCCACATTTTGGTAATAATCATGTTCATCAAAGTCCGAATTATTTATTGGATACTCGACAATATCAGTATCGTAATAATAATTTAGTTCTTCATTTTCAAGGTGGGTTAATTCTTGCCAAGTGAAATTGGGTTTACTTTGTGGTCGAAAATGAGATTGTTGTGGTCTTTGTACTTGACTCACAGGTTTTCGGGGCTGGACACTAATGCCAGACATGGGTTGTGGACATTGTTGGGGTTTAGAAAATTGTGCATTTCTTTGTGCTAAATTTGGTGTGAAATTTTGATTTGGGGTTCTGAAAAATGTTTGATTAGGGTATCTTGGAAATTGACCTTGAGGTTTCGGATTAAAAGGTTGATTATATGGTTTAGGGTTGAAATTAGTCGGTCTTGGAAAATTATTCTGGGGATTAACTTGAAACTTATATTGATTCTTCTGGAAATCATTAGGATGTGGTTTTTGAACATTTTTGTTTGAATTCTGATTTTATAAATAATTATGTTTGAAATTATTTTGAGAAGTTAATATTTCATAATTTGTTATTATTTCAATTGCATGATCCAAATTCTGTGGATTTTGTACAATTAATAAAGTTCTTAATTCACTAGAAATATTGGATAGAAGGTTTTGCGTAGCTGTACGCTCATTTTGTGAAATTAAAACTGCGCGTGCCTCAATATTGGCAATTTCTGAACAAATCTTACTATTAATCTTAGTTACTAACGCTTTCAACTTTTGAATATAATCCTGTGTGGATTCACTCTTTCTTGTTAAAAATATAAGTTGTTGTTGTAAACTAGCTCTATTTACTGGGTCAGCAAACTTCTGTTGTAAAGCTAACCTAATTTCTGCCCATGTATTAAGATCAGATCTCGTTAACAAAAAATCTTCGGCTGCACCGATTATTTTTGACTTAATTGCTAAGATTACATATTCTTGTTGAGATTCATCTCCGTTAAAATATCTAGCATAAAAAGTATCTATTTGTGTTAAAAATGCTTCTAAGCGAGTGGGCGTGCCATCAAATGTTTTTAATAATGCTACTACTGATTTTAAAGCATTTGCCATAATGTTTGTATTCTCAACTTGCGTTTCTTGAACTTCGAATATATTTGAAATGTTACAATATAATTCAGTTAATTCACTTTCTGATGAATTAATCTTTCTACGTTATTACGTCTTATTCTAGGATACGTTATATCACTAAATCTACCTTTAAATTTCTTCATGAGAAACTAACATATTCTAAAAAGTATTACTTTTCACTTTTTTCGAAATAAAATTGAAATGTCTTAACTAACAGGATGTCCGATTATAAAGAACAATTACGACTTACAATAAAGTTCTCAATCTCTGTCCTGTATCAGGTGGTACTTCGCTGAAGAGGTATACTATCCAGGGTGGTTGCCTCCTGTCATGGACTCTAGCCTACGCCAATAAGTCCTGTACTGGCTGTCGTAACGGCGTATCGATGAACGATGTCTGCCAGGAGTCACAAGTAGCTCTCCGTAGGGGTTGATGTTTCGATCCTTCCTTAACTGTTGAGACAGACGGAGTGGCACCAATAATCCAAAGGGTACTGATAATCCAGGAGTGTACACGCAAACGTCGTAACGTGAATCGTAACCTTTTCCCGAAAATAATCCTTAGTATGCACACCGGAAAGGATCCTACCGACTGCGCCAAATATATTTACTATCTTGTTTACTTCGTTTTTAAAAACTTTATTTTAGTTACACGAAGAAAAGATACAAGTAGTAATGTATTAACCTTCTACACTGAAAGCTTGCTTATGACTAAAATGCACACTCTTATCTCTGCCTATTTATAATATAATAAATGCTGAGCTCTGCAAAGCTAGTAATCTAATCCTCTAAAACTACATAGTCGCCATAAGTGGCCATATAATTATTGCTTGATATTATTTACTAATATATATTGTATTCAGTGGTGGAAACCGTATTGTTTTCGTAATATTAAATATCTTTAAGATTGCTTCTTTTTTCTTCCAATCTCGTTTGCAAATATTTGGTTTCTAAATGAAAGCAATGACATGCACATACGTTAATGTGTATATTCATTGCGTTTAACGGCATGTTTACGCATTTTATACTCTGCAAGCGTCAAGTCGCGGGTTCTACATAGTGGGTACTACATATTAAATACTTAGCGATGGTGTGTGCAATATGTTTTTGTCATATGCCTTTCTCAATAGGATTGGTAATATCAAAGTTTACAGAATTAAAAATATAAGTTGGTACACTAAGCGCCAATTCAATGAAATCGTCATATCAAAGGCGAGCCGAGGACGCAACGCGACGGTAAAAAAATGTAGGGGGTATTGAGGCAATAAGAGCCGAGTTTGACGCAATTTACTTTGGTCAAAGCGCTATTGGAAAGATAGAGTAAAATTTCTCGCTTAGTAAGTAATAAATGGAGGAATTTAAATAATGAAATATCGTTTTCATTAAAATTTTGAAAAATATATTTTGCGAAGTCACAAAAAAAGATTAAAAGGTAAAGGCCTTATTCAGCATATTTAAAAAAAAATACGGTAAGGACGATTGCATAGTTAAATAAAAGTTGTAAAATATATTATTTTTTACCTCAAGAATGAAATTTAATACCCCGTGCAAAATTCTTTACTTTAATTTATTTTGGGGATGAACTACATCATAGTTTTGCAAAACTTTACAAATTATTTTTGAAAAAGTTTTGTAAAACTAATTGTGTACATTTTAGCAATTTCTATATTGTGTTAATTTTACCACAATAACTAATTAGCACAAAATTTAAAGTAATAGACTTTTAGATAAAGTTATATTTGCACCCATCTTACATTATTTTGCAAATGCACAAAATCTGATTAAAACTTACCTTTTTTAGTTGGTAACACGGTTGATGGAACAGCATATGAATGTATACAGCTCCTAGAAGAATTTGCAAAACTGTTTTCATTAAAATGTAAACCACACATTCTAATACGGCTATGACATTACATTGGTGTATCATTCGCATATTTGTGAGATCCTATAAATTCTAAGGCACTTTTCCAGGCTCAACACCTGCAAGTTTTTTTTATTACATACATTGTACTCACTATAAATCGATATTACTATTGAACAATATGGGAAGTAGGACACATTTAACTAGTAAGATTTGACCCAAACATACAAGTGAATTTAAATAAAAGCTTATAATAAACTAATACATACCTACCCTTTTGGGCACCTAAAGAGCGATATATTGTCTGCCATTCGTCTTTCACAATCAACTACTGAACAAATATTTCGATTTTCGACCAAAAACCAAAAACCCAAAACAAACCGCTATTTTTGAAATCTCACCCTATACGCCGGACCGTAAACAAATTTAAAATAAACTTAAATTACCTAGCTCTCCACTATAGACTGGCACCAGTCTACCGGGCAGCAGGACTCCGATTTTGGTCGTGTACCTGATCGGACTGGACTGTGTACCCAGGAAAGTGCACTGCGGTTTTCTAATCTCTTTTGATTTACGATTCCTTGCTTAATTGCTTTGTTGTCTGGCTTGCTTCTAACGTTAATAGTTACCAGTAAAGGCCCTAGTGAGCTAAATATTAGCAGTTTTTTAGTCGCCGGGGACGGACCCCCGGTCTTTCTAGAGCAAAAAATGGATCAGGATGACGATTGCTCATCCTTAAAGTCTGAGGACAGCCGTTCGACTGTTCCCAATGACAGGGTAATAGACAAAACCCGCTATATCCACTCAAAACTTTCGAAAAACACCGAAAGTTGCACCGAATGTGCCAAAAGCTACCAAGATCTCTCTAGCATAACAGGTAAAAGCACTGCGGTTCTAATCCCGCAACTTAATAAAGCAATCGATCACCTGAAAGCCCAACATCAACTTAAGCCATCGTCCTCTATATTAAAAAAGGACATTAAATCGAAAATCGACACTGGCAGGACTCTTATTAAAAAGAGTAAAAAGGAGGTTCGTCTGATATGGAAGTAACAAACGAGGATTGCAGAAAGAGACCGGCAAATAGCCCTCTCGAAGCAACAATTATAAGCGACAAATCCGCAGATAATTCTGCGACCCTGATAGTCAACAATGAGACTGAACCCTTTAAAACGCCCTACAAGATTATAGGGCTAAAGAAAAACATTAAAATTGTCAACCTTGACTTCGGAGGGCCCTCAGTATCCACCAGCAATAGATACGAGGCCCTATCCGACCTTGAAGATGACAGCAGTACTGTGTCAAACCAGGACGTGACAAAAAGACTGCCAGCAGGATGAGTGCTAGATTGAAAAAGAAGGCACAAGTCCCTATCAAAATCAAACCCGGGCCGCCACCCCCTATTGTTCTACAGGGCAAAATCAATAGCCACCGCAAATTACAGGAAGATATGCAAAGGATGTATATTTCTAAATTTCAGATTAAGTACGCTAAAAACAGTACGATAATCTACATGGAAAACGACAAAAATTGGCTGGTCTTCAAGCGTAATTGTGATAACGAAAACATGAAGTATCACTCTTACGCTGAGAAGCACCAAAAAACAAGAGCCTATGTACTCAGGGGGCTAGACGGAGACATTCCTATAGCCGAAATAAAAAGGCAATTGCTAGAGGAGTACGACTACAACGCTAAAAACGTCTTCGAAATGAAGAAGACGTATGTGCCCCTCTATTTAGTTGTCCTTGATGCATCTATCACTCTCAGGAAAGGGCAACAAGACATAAGGACCCTAATGAACATTAAGGTCACCTGGGAGAATCGACGTAGCACGAAACCAATAATGCAATGCCGCCGTTGCCAGGGCCATGGACATTCAATGTCGTATTGTAAACGTGACTTCAAATGTTCCAAGTGTGCCCAAGGGCACGAAATTACTTCTTGCACTTCAGAGAGCATTAAATGTGCTAATTGTGGAGGCCCTCATAGAGCCATAAACCCAGAGTGTCCGGTCTACGTGTTTAAGTTAAATCAACTTCAAAACGCAACAAGTAATAAACCTGCCCCCAAGAAGCTTGTTCCCGCACCCTTGCCCGCCACGCCGGCCTGGCAGGGGCAAGGTCGTCTGAATCAAGGCCGGGGTATAAAAACAAGACCCCAACCCCCATCCCAACCCCAGGAAAAGCGCCCACCCCAACAGCGCCCCCAGGGAAACTACGAGAGTGACTTCCCAAACACTCTAAGAGCCGCCCCCCCGCAGGCTCAAACAGACACGCATCAAAGCAAGGTAGGCACTCTTACTAGTAACGTAACTGATCAGTTTTCGAACTTGCATAATGTGGTAAACGAGATTAACTCGCTTGTAAATGTCTCGGAGTTGTTCTTTGCATTGGACGAGTTTTGTTCAATGCTAAAAGCATGTAACGGCGACAAGGCTCGTGTGATGCAGGGAACGATTCAATTCTTTTCAACTGAGATTTACAAGTACAATATATAACTGATGATTTGTTTCCAATGTATGTCATAAATGTTCTATCATGGAATTGTAACGGTATTAGACAGAAAATCGGCGAATTCAAGCATTTTTTGTATAATTCCAACTTTCAGGTTGTTTTTCTGCTCGAAACTTTTTTACCCGAAGATTTTTTGCTCAAAGTCCGTGGGTATACCGTCGAGCGCTTCGATAGGCGTGCCCGCGGAGGGGGAGTGGCCTGTCTGGTGCATAGGTCGCTGAGATATAAAAGGAAAAATCGCATCGACTCTCGCATTGAACATGTAGCCATCGAGTTAGACGGTGGCATATGCATCAGCGGCGGCTACGCTCCACCGGCTTTGCGCCTCACGCAAGATGACTTCGCTGCATTCTTTACCCCCGTCAAGAAGTCATTACTCATTGACGATTTCAACGCCAAACACGTTGAGTTTGACGATGCCAGTACTACGCATAAAGGCACCGTTCTTCGAAATTTTCTAGAAAACAACCTGGAAATCCTATACCACAGAACAAGATATCCCACCTTCCACAGTAGAAACACGTCTTCGTACCTGGATGTAGCGATGACCCGAGGGATGGCAGGAGTAGCGTCGCCTAAGGTTGTCTGCAACTTTAACTCGGATCACTTGCCAATTAAGATGAGCCTAGCTAACACTAGGCGGCCGGAAGCCTATGGGAAATTTATTTCTTATAAAAATCTTGATTGGCGGGTGTTTCGACAGAGGCTGAACGATGCAACTGTCATCCCTAGGCAAATCGAAACCATCCAGGAACTAGAGACCGAAGTTGACACTTTAACCCGCAACATCCAGCACGTCAGAGACGCCTTATGTCCGGTAGTCAGGAGGAAACCATTCGTGGAAACTCTTCCTGACGATATCCTATACCTAATCAATTTCCGGAATCGAATTCGTCGCAGATGGCAGAGGAATCGCGCTGCAATCGACAGAGTGAGGCTTAACGCCCTGACGGAACAGATAAGGGTGAATATCCGCAATCGCAGAGAAGCGAAGTGGATGAAGTTCGTGAATGAGCTCGGCACGGAGGACGGTTCCCTGTGGAAGCTTGCAAGGCAGGTTAGGGGAGGCCCGGTCGACATTCCCGCCATTTTACACAATGGTGAGGATATCATAGATACCCGTGGGAAGACCGAGGCCTTCGCTGACTTCCTTGAGAGTGTACACGGAGAGATACCTGATACTGCGCCATTGCACGCTCAAGTAACAGAGGTAATAAGGCCCTTTTTGAAACAATATCCGATTCCGCCCTCTGTGATGGATAAACTCCGTGTCACCCCGTCAGAACTCCGCAGTGCCCTCGGCCATCTGCCAAAGAATAAGGCTCCGGGACCTGATACGATCCCTAACCTACTCCTTAAAAATATCCCTACCAAAACCCTTATACAATTAATGCATATAGTAAATGCCATAATTCGTCTGCAACATTTCCCTAATTCCTGGAAGATCGCGCACGTAGTACTGTTCCCTAAGCCCGGGAAAGACCCTAAACAAACCAGCTCATATAGACCCATATCGCTTTTAAACACACTGAGCAAGCTCACTGAGAAGCTCTTATCGCCCAGCATGAACAGGATAGCCCTGAACCGTCGTGTACTCTCTCAGGAGCAGTTCGGTTTTCGCAGCGGGCATAGTACTAATATGCTCGCTGCGAAGATCGTGCAGGATATATACGACGGATTCAACATAGGGCATTGCACGTCCCTATTACTCCTGGACATAGAGAGAGCATTTGACCGGGTATGGCATGATGGACTGCTGTATAAGCTTTTCATCACATACAGTTTTCCACTACATATCGCAGCATTAGTGGCGTCATACCTGGTCGGGCGCACCTTCTCAGTGCGTATAAATGAGTCATTCTCATCCCGGAGAATGATAAAGGCAGGGGTACCTCAGGGAACGGTACTATCCCCACAGCTATTCAATTATTACATAGCAGATCTTCCATCCCACCCTGAAACGTCCCTAGCGTTTTACGCGGAAGACACAGCCCTCTACTCCCACTCCGTATCCGCACAGGAGGCGACAAATAACCTTAGCGCTCATATGGAGCGAGTAGCTCAATTTTATCAAAATTGGAAAATCCGGCTCAATGCTGGTAAAACAGAGTTGGCCATTTTCTACAGGAAATTCACTAACATCGAATCAGCCCCTATCCTAATCAACAATACCCCCATCCCTACCAAAACATCCGTAAAATACCTAGGAATCATTTTTGATATGAGGCTCAACTTTGGTAAGCACATCTCTCTTGTGCAAGTCAAAAACAGGGAAGTCTTCCACAAGTTGAAGCCTCTTATCAGAAATGGTTCCTGTCTTAGCCCTCAAAATAAACTCATCCTCTACAAGTCAATTATCCGGCCGTATCTGACGTATGGGGCACCTGTTTGGTGCTCTGTGGCTCGCATCTTAAAAAATTGCAAATCCTGCAAAATAAACATCTCAGGGCAGTATTCTCGGCAGACCGGTATACCAGGATCCGGGACTTGCACGCCTGGGCAGGGATCGACTATATCGACGAATATATCGATAAAATGGCGTGTAAGTTCTACACTACTGGAATACGGGGCTCGCCGAGAACACCCATATTGCAGATTTGAGATGCGATGCGGCCATTAGGCCTAAGCATGGCCCCATACACCGCAGTACCACCATATACTTCACGGAACCGCGGCCACCGGAATAATTGACTGTCCTGTCTTCCCACATCTCCCTAAAATCACCCCCATCCACCCCTTTTGCGCCCCCCGGTGTTGTCGATAAAACGACAAATATCAGGAGCGCAGAAGTTACAGATTTCAGCTCCGACACGGCAGCCCAAGGCAAGCTCCCCTCCACTACACCGAAAAGTGTGGTGGGCGGGGCTTGTTAAGGGACCTGGCCGAGCTATAAAAGCTAACTTTCTCGACTGAATCAAATCAGTCTAAACGCTGCTTCCAAGTCGCCTCCATGCTCCCCTGTTCCGGCAGGCGAAGTGTGGCATGACGAGCCGGGACTATGCCTAACACCTTGTTACAATTTCTCACCTCACCGAAGCTAGTAGCTTGCTACTAGCCTCCTATCTTTTACATCTGTGTATGAATGTTGTGTATGTCCTGTGTTGTTGCGTGACCAAAGAATAGTGTAATGGGGTTTTTCCTATTGTTTTCCCCATGTAACCACCCCTCACTATCCCACCCCCTGGAAAACAAATCATCAGTTCTATTGTCAGCCGTGTTGTAATGTCTAACTGTAAAATATCTGAAAGGTTGCACCTAAGTAGATCAGTTGCGTTACTGGAAAAAGTGCCTAATTACAAGCTGGAACACAGCTTGGACATACCATCGGTCTTTTTGCATTGAGAGCATGCCGGAGGGATGCTGAGACGCCTTTAGGGCGATCGCTGCCTACTGGCGCGTGTTCATTACATGTTAAATTTAAGCTGTGTATTGTAAACTAGGTGTATTTATACAATTGTAACTACCTTTAATAAATGTTGTTGCTTGCTTGCTTGCGGGGAGTGGCGGAGTGTAATTTGACGAAGGCGCGGAGTGAATCAACTTATATTTTTAATTCTGTAAACTTTGGAAATATGTACATGCACGTCTTTAGGCCAGCATACCAATTTTTATTTATTTATTACGTATTAGGAATTACGTAGTATTTATATAAAAAGTGAGTGCCATATTAAGTTGGACAAAATGCTCTTTCAGGGTCCTAGACGTTGATTACTTCGCTGCTACATGATTAAGTACGTATATAGTAGAGTGCTATTTATAACTTATTTGACTTGTGTGGGCACCTCGGACTTACAAGCTGAAATTTTCACAGAATGAAGGTTTTATTATATTAATTCAAAATCCGAAGGTAATAAAAATCATAACGGGCAAAAGGGCAGTATACCTAAAAATCGAGATTAGGTATTATATGAACGTGTAGGATAATAATTTATGAAAGTTTTCATATAAAATTCATCCACATTTTTGTACAAATTATATGTTTTATCATTGCTTGAAATATGCAGATTATATTGGCCCTTACGGTTAAATAAATCCCCTTCCAACCTAAGCAAAATCTGATTGAAATATACTCATTTTTGTATTCACCTCGCATTCTCTTCGAAATGAAGGCTCAAATCAGGCAGATGGCGCTTCTGAGTGAATAGCAAGATTGTATTTGGTCTCTCGATTTTTACCAAATATCATTAACTAAACTAGTGAATTGTGCCCAAAAGTTATATCAATACATTGTGCAAGTGTCTTTTGTATGATACAATCATGGTTAAAACCAATACATTGTGCAAGTGTCTTTTGTATGATACAATCATGGTTAAAACCAAAAATGAAGACGCTTCTAACAAACACTCGATTGAAATCCAGAAGCTAAATGAGAGGTTAGAAGAAATGGCGGTAAAATTTGACAGCCAACTAAAAGGCTTTAAGAAGGATTTTAGAGCTAAAAGTAGGGCTAAATCCACATCTACGGACTCCGCTGAAGATACAGATATAAGTGTGGCTTTAAAGAAAATTTTTTTGGAGTTCGAAAAATCAGTCATTAGCAGTCTACAGGACATAAGATCAGAGATAGCGCAGCTAAAAGTAGAAGCAGACAGGTCATCCATATCATCAAACCAAAATAGTTTACTCATCCACGGAATTTATGAGCAACAAGATTTATATTCTACTGTTGTTAAAATAATCAACACAAACATTGGTATCAAAGTCACAAAGAGCGACATAAATTTTTTAAATCGTCTAGGCCAGAAAAAAATAATGAACACAAACACCGGCGATACTAAACCCAGGCCAGTTCTAGTTTCGTTTTGCCAACGGTGGCTCCGCGACGATGTATTTTACAACAAAAAACGCCTAAATGGTCAGAAACTCTTAATAATTAAGTTCTTAGTCCGGCCGTGGGAAAATTGTTTAAAACTGTAAGAAGTCATTTTAAGAACTCCTGTTGGACTTCTCGGGGTAAAATTTATGTTATGGCTAATAACGAAAAACAGTTTGTGGGTTCAGAAGAAGACTTACAAGGTCTTATTAGTGTTGATAGGATTTCTGTTAGTGACTAAAAGTGTATAAAGGAACTGATATAATTTACACCTATCTCCCTTTAATGTGGACTATGGATTCTTTTTAAAGGTACATATCATATAATGTAAGATACTTTTGTCACTTTTGAATATTATTTATGTTTTAATCTCTTTTTTTTACTCGGTACACAATATAAATTAAGGTTAGAAACCAAACCAACAAAACTATATATCACAGAATGGCTTTTCTTTTCTGCTATTAATTTATTCATAATCGTATGATCGCGTATTTTTTTTCTTATGTATTTTCTTACAAAATGAAACGGCATTTGGGTGGATTGGGTGGTGGTTCGGGGTGGCACGGGCTGGGACGGCGGACGGTTGACTTTTACAATGGGGGATAGCTTTGAAATCTCGCAGGATCGGCAATCAGTGGCCAAATTTAGTGTCGCTCATTTAAATGTTCGTTCCATAAAAACTGGTTTTGATGAATTTTTAAATTACGCCAATGAGTACGATTTTGATATTTTAGGAGTTTCAGAAACTTGGCTAACACCAGATGACGACAATTCGAATTTTAATATACCTAATTATAATTTTATTAGGAAAGACCGGAATGGTCGGGGCGGCGGGGTAGGTATTTATGCAAAGAAAGCCATTAAGTACTCTTTAGTTACATTTCCTCATATATCAGATGAATTTGAGTATATAAGTTTAAGATTTAATGTAAATAAAAAAATATATTACTGGTAAATGTGTACAGACCACCCTCTCCTAATGCTTCTAAATTTCTTGAGCTTGTGGAAGATATTTTTAGTATGTCAGTTCCTTGCTATGATAGTATAATTTTTATGGGGGATTTGAATATAGATTTATTGAGGCCAACAGCAGCAACGCAAACCGTTAAGAGTCTTTTAGAAATGCTTGAACTTCGACAACTAATAAATGATCCTACTAGAATTAATGTTCGGTCAAATACCCTTATTGACGTGATTGTAACTAGTAGTAACTTAGAATGTATAAGCTCGAAATCTACATGTATATCGGAGTCAATATCTGACCATAACCTAGTTCATGTTACTTTAAATTTGCCTGAATATAAGTCATGTAGCAAAGTTGTTAAATACCGAAACTACAATGGTATTAACACGACTGTATTTGGAGAGGAAGCTCAGCAACTAGAGTGGCATAATATTTATTACACTTCTGATATTAATAAAAAAATTTCAATTCTTAATAATAATATTTCCTATTTAATAAACAAATATGTTCCTTTCAAAACCAAAGTATTTAAGGATAAGTCGTTTACGCCGTGGATTACGAGTAACATTAAATATCTAATAAAACTAAGGGACAAATCCCATAAGAAATATACTCGACAAAAAACACCTGCGAATTTGGCATATTATAGACAATTGAGAAATTATACTAAACATGCAATCAATCGCGAAAAAATTACTTCTTTTAAACATATTTCTACAAAAAAGGGTAAGGAAAGGTATGCAAAAAAGCTTAATTTTACAAAAACTAACAATAAATTCATTCCCGAAAACCTAAATATAGCCGAGGACTTAAATAATTATTTTTCAAGCTCGGTAGGTTCCATAATTTCTACGTGCCATGAGAAGCTTAATTTTTATAATACGAACACATTTAGTAACTTTGAGACGGAATTTAACATAGGCCTTATGAATGAACAAAAAACTATCGATATTATAAATAAAATAGGAACAAATGCGATAGGTAGTGACGGAATTTCTATTAAAGATCTTAATCTCTGCCTTCCTGTGTGCCTTAAACCTTTAGTCAATATTTTAAATTCCTGTATTTTAGAAAACAAATTCCCTAATGAATGGAAGCAGTCAATAATTGTCCCTTTACCAAAAATACCTTGTCCAACAGATTTTAAAGATATTAGACCAATAAGTATTTTACCAGTCATTTCAAAAATTTTAGAACGTCATGTATGTAATGAAATTACTGACTTTGTTTATAAATTAAAAATTATTCCTGACTGCCAGTCAGGATTTCGTAAGTCTTTTAGTACTATAACAAGTCTTATTAGTATTGTCAATGATATTAGGGTTAAAGAGGATTTAAAGGAGATAACATGTTTAACACTGTTAGATTTTGAGTAAAGCATTTGACACTATAGATCACCAAATGCTTTTGGCCAAGCTGCACTATTTTGGTTTTTCGATAAATGCGGTAAATTTTTTCAATTCGTATCTTATAGATCGCCTGCATTGTGTTCGAACGGTGAGGGACTGTGAAAATACATTTTCAAACTTTTTACCAGGGGTGCTCCAGGGTTCCATATTGGGTCCCTTACTTTTTTCCCTTTATGTTGCTGACATGAACCATTGCATTGAGAATTCTAAATTACAGCAATTTGCGGACGATTCCCAAATTTATATTTCATTTAACATAACAGATATTCAGGTGGCTCAGGATAAAATAAACTCTGATTTACAGAGGATTGCTTTGTTTGCTGAAAGCCATAACTTAAAATTGAATGCCTCCAAGTCGTGTGCTATGTTTTTTTCAAAAAATGGGAGTCATCTGCAAAACTGCGCTGAAAATTTTAAAATGAGTATTAACGGAACAGGCGTGCTAACAGTTGCGGAAAAACGAAATTTGGGGGTTATATTCGATTCAAATCTCGGCTTTGCTTCTCACATTAAGTCTAAAGTTAAGATCGCTTACGCGCGTTTAAGAAATTTATTTCAGTACAAAAAACAGTTACCATCTAATATCAAATATTTGCTTTGCGATTCGCTTGTACTCTCTCTAGTAGATTATGGGGATATGTATGGCGACTCTTTAACGATGTTTTTATCAAAAACAATACAAAAACTGCAAAATAGCTGCGCGCGCTTTTCTTTTAACATACCTTATAGGAATCATGTTACTCCTTATCTAAATTCAAATTCCATATTAAATATGACAAACAGGAGAAAATGTCATATGTATAACTTAGTCTACAAAGTAATTAAATCAGGTCAGCCGCCATATTTAAGAGATTTATTTTTTCACCACTATCATTCACACAATATAAGAAATCCACACCTGTTCAGAATCCCACATCATAGTACCGCGAGTTTTGAAAAATCTTTTCAATATGTAGGAATTCACATGTGGAACAAGTTGCCAGATTATATTAAAGAATGTTCACCAAAGAAGTTTATCGCATATGTCAAAGAAATTCTTTTAAATTCTCAAAGAGCATAAATCACTTTTGGCCCCGCGGATCTTGCACACATTGAATAAAAATTTAAAATTATTAATTCTAAAGTGAATATTCTTTGTTGCGTTCCGTTGCCTCCGCCTTTCAGCTTGTGTTTGTGTTTCGTTGCATTCGCCCATCATCCTATGTGCTTGTGGTATATATTATAATAGATGTACGCAATTCGTACTTTTGTGGTTTGTAATAGTATATTTTGCAATTAACATTAAGAGGTGCTATATACTTACTTATTAGTATTAGTTTTAGTATACGTTAACGGGCTGGACACCACATACGCGCCTAGTTCGCTTATGTGTTATCGGTTTTGTAATCGCAGTTCAGTCCACATTACCTACTTAATATTTTTGTATATTATTTTCATAAAATCATCTTATGTAATATGCTTGAGTGGTAATAAAAGTTTTTTGAATTTGAATTTGAATTTGAAATCAAAAATTTTTATTCTTGCAAAAAGTTTGCCTTAAGTATTTAGAATACATAGGTGCATGAATACATTTTTTTTCTCAAATGGTAATGGAAAAATAGAATTAAATGTAAAAAAGTAATTTTCTTCTAGCCGCGACCGTCCGATCTCGCGCCGCTTTCCAAATACTCTCGTATCTCACTTTTCTCCATAGCTTCCTGTCTCTCGCGCCTATTGTACAATACAATAAGTGCTTTTACATCATTACTGGTTAGAATACTAATAATAATAATAGCTACTATTATTTGAATAAAGTCAATGAAGACATTTTCGATTATACTGAAATTTATTTTTCCTATACGCTGCTAGGTAACAAAGAAGTAGAAAAAAAATCATATACTTAATGCAACTGCTATTGAAAAAAGGACTAGCTTTTATTCAGAATAGAATAACTCAACATGTAAAAAAAAATCTTTATAATATCAAAATATATTTATCTTCAGTATCTTCTTCAGGGACAGACATAATGACTTCAATATGGCCTTCCAGTAATTTTTTTGCATGATCCTATGTAACCTATTTAATTTCTTCTACGTGTACAAGCTTGCTTCCATACAATCTAATAAAAAATTATTTGATTAAGTTTTATTATGTACCTATTTAATCTAATAATAATTTACCTTTTTTACATCCACATGCAATAAATACTTTTACACCCGAAGGAAATGCTGGTGTTATTAAAATTGAGGATAATTTGGATATCACCTGCCTCCTCAAATTTCCATCCGCATTCTGTCACCTCTGGTAATAGGGGATTTGGTTCTAAAGAACTGAAGCACACCTTTGGTAATGTGCTCTCAGACTGCGAAATTTTAAACTATTTTTTGTAGGGGCTAGTTTTTCAATTAGCAATGAAGAGGCATATAGTGTCCTGAAAATATTAATAGACGAAATGTTTGGATTTGTTGAAAATAATTTTATGATAAATTTCTCTATGTTATTGAACATGCCATCTGAAGATTCTTGGACCCCAATACCGTCTAAATAATCGGAATAATTTAGATAAATTTTCCAATCTTTTATTTTTCCTAATCCTGAAAACTGGCTGGTTGTATGATAACCCGTTAGAGCATGAAATGCAGGTAATTTTTTTGCAAGTTTTTCTTCTAGGTTGATGTCATGAACGGCCACACATCGCACCGAATTTCCTCTTCTACATTTTACCCAAATTCTCTAGAAATTAATATTTTAAAAATGTACCAGAAGTACAAGTACATCAGTGTCATTGGAGTCCACTATGCATGTCAAATAATACATACAATGTTTAGCAGAGAGTATATGCAACAGAATCCTAGTATCAGCTTCTTCGTGACTAGAGGATAATAATTTATTCTCAATTGGTTCTCAATTTGTTTTCTTATCAAAAATATTGCTAAATCCCCCACTATAGTTGCGAACTTGAAATTCGTTCAGATAAAAAGTTCGTTAACTGTTTTTTCTTAACTAAAAACAGAGTGGATAAATAAATTCCACTGTTTTGGATGTAAAAAAGGTAACTTATTATTAGACTAAATCGGTACATAATAAAACTTAATCAAATAATTTTTTATTAGATTGTATGAAGGCAAAGCTTGTATACGTAGAAGAAATTAAATAGGTTGCATAGGATCATGCAAAAAAATTACTGGAAGGCAATATTGAAGTCATTATGTCTATTCCTGAAGAAGATATGGACACTGAAGATAAATAGATTTTGTTATTATAAAGATTTTTTTACATTTTGAGTTTTTCCATTCTGAATAAAACCTAGTCTTTTTTTTAGCAGTTGCATTAAGTATATGATTTTTTTTCTACTTCTTTATTACCTACCAGCGTATAGGAAAAATAAATTGAAGGATAATCCAAAATGTCTTCATTGACTTTATTCAATTAATAATAGCTATTATTATTATTAGTATTCTAACCCGTAATGGTGTAAAAGCACTTATTGTATTGTACAATAGGCGCGAGAGAGAGGAAGCTACGGAGAAAAGTGAGATACGAGAGTACTCGGGAAGCGCGAGATCGGTGGGTCGCGGCTAGAAGAAAATTACTTTTTTACATTTAATTCTATTTTTCCATTACCATTTGAGAAAAAAACGTATTCATGCACCTATGTATTCTAAATACTTAAGGCACACTTTGTGCAAGAATAAAAATTTTTGATTTGAGCCTTCATTTCGGAGAGAATGCGAGGTGAATACAAAAATTAGTATATTTCAATTAGATTTTGCCGAGGTTCGAAGGCAGATATTTAAATTTTTTGATTTATTTTGCCGTAAGGGCCAATGTAATCTGCATATTTCAAGCAATGATAAAAAATATAATTCGTACAAAAATGCAGATGAATTTTATATGAATACATTCATAATTTAATATCCTACACGTTCATATAATAATCTCGATTTTTAGGTATACTGCCCTTTTGCCCGTTCTGAATTTTTATTACCTTCGGATTTTGAGTTAATATAATAAAGCCTTCATTCTGTGAAAATTTCAGCTTGTAACCCCGAGGTGCCCACAAAAATCATTTATAGAAGGCTTTTACTGCGTTGGGCACTCTACTAATAGTTCCGCCAATTTTTGTAAATCTTATGTGTTTGCTCCCGTCCATTGGCCGAGAATTTAAATAACATTTTCAATGTCACTGAAGAAAAAACGTATCGTAAATTAGATTCTTAGAGAACATTTTTAAACTTCTCCATGCCCTTATAGCCATTGAAAAATTAAAAAAAAAAGAGAAAATACTGCATTGACAAAGATAATGTCACTTATATTTAACCGCTAACTATTCAAAAATGGCTATCAAATACTATTAATAATTTAGCTAAAGTATTTATGAAATACCTTTTTGCTAGATTAGATCCAGAGAGTTTCCTTAAATTAACATCATGTGCTATGCAATACTACTATTTTTTTGGGTAGCTGTGAAAGAAAGACAATATCTCTACTTAATATTAAAAAAAATTGCTCTTTAAGTTAATTGAAATAATCAAAAGACTGCACAGCCAAAATAGTTCCCATATAGTTTGTCTTGTTTACATAGTAAACTAACTACTAACCTTATGTTTGCTCATAATGTACACCATCCAGGAATATTAATGATTCAATCTTATGCTACTGACGAAGACATTCAAATAAAGTGAACACGAACTCTCGAAGCTACGAGAAGTTCATCGGGAAATTCAACGAAACTCTGCATCGCGACGTCCAAATCGTTTGGCGAGCAAACGCCGACTAGGGCATCATATTTCTGTGGGCGGATGTCTAGAATTCGTGCGTATTTTTTCTTTTCCAACAAATCGTTTTCTCTGGAAAGTCGAGTCGTAGGTC
The DNA here is from genome assembly GCA_016904865.1 of Pissodes strobi. Lineage (NCBI taxonomy): Eukaryota > Metazoa > Arthropoda > Insecta > Coleoptera > Curculionidae > Pissodes > Pissodes strobi. The sequence goes on from MU191655.1 coordinate 22,630, forward strand.
GTAAACTTGCATTAATCTCAAAAAATAAAAACCCTATCTAATGGTTAAATTATAGGACTCCGTAGGGCTCACATAAATCAAGGGAAAATATTCTATAAGTAGCTAAATAGGATCTAATGTAGCATTTTATTTTCCCAAAATACTACTTTTGGTAGCAATTATTTGCGAATATCGATTATGCTAAATTCAGCAGCGGTTTTGTGAGTTTAGTATCTAAATCAAGATAATTCTTATACGTTTGTAAGATATGTGATTCAGACAGTCTCATAATTTTCCTACGCATGGCCGTTCTGCTTTCTTTCCGAATTAAGTGTATCTTCAAAGAAGGAAGTTGCACGGTAGCATGGGTAGACAGAGGGGGTCAGGGGGTCATGCCCCCCCTGGAAGTTTAACCGACTCATTTTGCAACATATAGTCTGTAAACTGAGCGTTGATCGTTACGTCATAAATCGTGACGTCAGATCAGTTTTGAAGCATGTCCTAAATTGATTCAGAAGAGTATTGGGAGGAGCATAAATTACGCTTCGCGCACGATCCATTTCGTGTCGGTAAAATGGACTGCTATTGTCGATCTCGAATGTGAGGTTAGATAGGACGCTGAATTCAAGACAAAAACAATAAAAAACAACCAAACAACATGTGATGCTCATGAACTCGTGATTTATAGATTCAATTTAAAGAAGCTAACCGATAAACATGTCTTTTTTCACTCTGGTAAGATAATAAATATTTTCATTTTATGCATCTACTTTGTTTTAGGTGAAGAAAAAAAATCTTGTGAGGTTTGCAATAGGAAGTTAAATTAACAACACAATACAAACAGAAATATTCTAGTGTTCTAGTAAAATTCCAACAGAAATTCTTAGATATACAGGGGTCTTGTTATCTTGTGTGAAGGAAAACATATCTAAAACCTGCGAAATTTAGAATAATAGGTGGAATCTTTGCTACGAGAAAAGTTATGTAATTATTCATGTGATATATGGTTAATTGAAGAAACATTCAACTAAATTCAAAAGTAATGTACTGTGAAACAAACTTGGTCGGTGTCGGTAGAACAGTGTTTAAAAATCACAAAGACATTTTTAATATCAGAGACGCAACTGAAACGTGATTTGGACCTTTTCTTTGCCAATTAGTTTTTATTTGTCATACGATTGTGAACTTGTAAGCATCTGTAAAGTGCAGTAAACAAATTAATAAAAACAGAAATTTACCTTTGCAGTAAACTTTGGCATATATTTAAATTTGACGGTAAATGCAATTTTATTCTCTGGTTAGCTACGGTTTTTGTTGTTTTCAAATTCAAAATTCAAATTCAAACAAGTTTATTTGTCTTTTAATAATCCATACATTGATAACAGAATAAAAATTACATTTAGACAAAAAGGACTACACCGCGACTATAAACAGCCGATAACAGCATGCACACAACAAGTTGTACGCAAGTGTGGTACAGCCCTATAAACCCATAATACATAAAATGTAACTAATTCAATCTTAGTAAAAAATTAAAATAAACTTAAATAGAAACAAGGGACGAGGCCGGTAGCGCACAGAATCAACCAGGAGCGCGGGGCGGAGAGGAATCAGAATAAATGACACAATATATTAATCTGCATCTACGTTCACGTTCACGAGGATAAGCGAGCGACCGATAACCTCCGAAAATTCGATGTAATAAGCAACCAAAAATTGCAACAAAAAAAATAAATAAAAGATTATATATATACACACATATATACCCGCATAATGAAATGTTCAGATTCTACTCAGTTACGCCCTGATGTTCCAAAAGATGTTTTTTTAATAAATGAGGAAAAGCATCCAGGGGAAAAATCTTTAACATGATTTGGCACGGAGTTCCACATATGAGAAGCGATAAATGTAAATGATTTTTGAAAGGCTGCTGTTTCATGTTGTGGCACTCTATAGTTGTCAATGTTCCTCGTATTATGGGGATGTGGAAACAAAAGAAATTGTGCTTTAAGATAAGGTGGTTGCCCACTTTTTAATACACTATAAACAAAGTTAAATAAATGATACTTTCTACGATTTGACATATTTAGAATACCATTGTTATTTAAAAAAGGTGTACCATGATTCCTAAAAGGAATGTTAAAGGAAAAACGCATGCAACAATTCTGTATCTTTTGTATTTGATGTGACGTTTGCATAGAGAGAGAATCTCCGTAGACGACATCCCCGTAATCAAACAACGACAAAATAAGACTGTCGCATAAATAATATTTTGTTTTAGGAGGCAAGAATTGTTTTAAACTATAAAGCTTCCTTAATCGGAAGTATGCAATTTTTAGCCTACTGTTTATGTGAGCTTGAAATAAAAGAGATTCGTCAAATATGACGCCCAAATTTTTAGGTTTCGTAACTAAAGGCAGAAAAGTATCATCAATCTTTGGTGTGAAATCCTCTGCAACTCTATTTGCACTATTTTTTTATGACAGTGGCACACGCACTAAAGGGAGATCCTATGGCGCTCGACGAGCGGTGTGTGTGCGAAGATGTTGATTGACACGGTTCTTGAATATTTGTTGTAATTAGTGGGAAACAGATGTCCTGGAAGTGAGTTCCACAGTGATGCAGTGCGCCGGACAAAGGTGTTCTGGTAAAGTGATGTTCTAGGTGACAGGAGTTGCCAGGGGCGGGATTATGCGGGCCAAATCCTGGGAACATCTATCGTGAAAGTATCTGTAAAACAGAGACATCTCGGCCACATGTCTGCGATGTTCCAGACTATCCAGATTCCGGGTCAACTCCGGATCGCCGACGAGACGCACAGCCCTCTTCTGAATGGAATCCAGCAGCTTTAGGGTATGTTTTGGTGCGGCACCCCAGATATGTGATCAATATTCTAAGCACGGTCTTATTTGCGCTTTGTACAACAAGAGCTGCGGTGTATAGATTTTTTTGTTGCGAAATAGCGCACCAAGCTTCTGGGAGGGTAATTTTGCGATGTTAGCAACATGGTCATGCCATGACATATTGCTGTTGACCGAGACACCCAGCAGCCCGATTGACGAGGATGAAGGAATGGTCGATCCTGCCATAATGATGTCAGGGCCCGCTGTATTGGCCCTCTTAGTAAACGTTGCTGCTTGGGTCTTTGCTGCATTGAACTGGACCAAATTTCGGTCGCCCCAAGTTTGAACTTTCTCCAGGTCTTGATTAATTGCTGTAATCTGCTCCTGTCTGCGGTGATGAGTCTCAGTCGCTGGTAAGGGTTTTTCTGATCTAAAGTGGGAGACAAGGGTACTGTCATCTGCAAAACTGTAAACAGGATTATTCGTTTCGATCAGCAGGTCATTAATATAGATGAGGAACAGAGTTGGTGAAAGTATTGCGCCCTGAGGCACGCCCGCGTTGATGGTGAATGTGTCCGAGATGTGTCCATCGACTGCAACGTGTAGGGATCGGTTCTTAAGGAAACTGGCCAGCCAGCTGCAGAGAGAGGCGGGCAGTCCCAAGGACGGCAGTTTGTTGAGCAGTCCGTCATGCCAAACTCTGTCGAATGCCTTTGAAATATCCAACGCAATCGCTCGAGACTCTCCGTAGTTTTCAATTGCCCTACTCCATATATGAGTGACATAGGCCAATATATCTCCTGTCGATCTCTCTTTGCGAAAGCCGTATTGATTATCGCTGATTATTCTGTTGCTCTCGAGGTATTTGAGTAGTTGCTGGTTGATTACACGTTCCATGACTTTGGAGATTATTGGAAGCAAGGCAATTGGGCGATAGTTTGAGGGCGTGGTTTTCTTGCCTTTTTTTGGAACAGGTTGCACTCGAGCGACTTTCCAAGAGGATGGGTAAATCCCTTTTCTGTAAGAAAGAGAAAAAAGCCTGGAAAAAACGGGTGTTAGTTCGTTGGCGCAGTTCTTTAGCACGATGGCAGGTATTCCGTCCGGTCCTGATGCCTTTTGCGTATCTAGTTCTTTAAGGATTTTGCGAATATCACGGTGAGAAAACTTGACTTCTGCCATGGTAGTGTTGATGTTCGGTATAGTGGGGAGAGTCTTGCCTTGGGGCACGTCTAAGGTAGAGTGCGATGAAAACATTTTGGCGAGCATGTTTGCTTTTTCCTTGGCTGTAGTCGCCGTGATGCCACGTTCGTCCGTCAAAGGTGGGAGAGACGTTTTTGTAAAGTTGTTACTTACTGCCTTTGCTACCGACCTGATCCTTTGATTGTGTTTGTCCTTAGTTTCGTCGATCACACGCTTGCACTCGTTTCTCGCTTCGATAAAATAATTGCGATTTTCAGCGGTCTGATTTTGCTGCCAGTACTTATAGGCTTGCTGTTTCCTTCCTACAGCCCTTCGCATCTTTTGTCGAACCAGGGCTTTCCTTTTGATGGTAACTTGATGGAATTTGGGATGTATGCTTCCATTCCTGAGGAGATTACTTGCATGATCTCTTCGCAGCAGTCTGACGGGTCGTCAGTGGCAAAGCAGACGTCGAGCCAAGGAAAATCTAAGTAGAACTGCCTTAGATCGTCCCAGTTTGCAGAATTGTAATGCCAGATTTTGCGAGGCAATGGTGGATCCTTCTGTATGAGTGGCAATTCACAAACCGTTGTAATAAGTTTGTGGTCGGAGGTACCTAATGGCGGACCAACTGTAACCTTGTACTGGTCAGGATTGGTGGTCAGAAAAAGATCCAGGAGGGCGGCGAATTCGCCCCTCTCTGAGATTCGAGTTGGTTCGTCTACAAGTTGAGTAAGCCCGCAGCTGATGGCAAATGCTTCAGCTTCTCTACCTTCGTTGTCGGTCTTGTTGTGATGTTTGAGCCACTTGGTGTTGTGGGCATTGGAGTCTCCCAGAACGATTATTTCTGAACTGGGGTGATCGACCTGTATTGACTCAAAAGTGGTAGCTAGTGTTGAGAAAAAGCTTTGGTAGGCTCTATCGCTCGGAGGGCGATAGAGACAACATATAAACTTGGTTAATCCCTTGGCGGTGAACTTGAGCCACATGACGTCAAGGTTGTTCGGTTCGAGTGTTTCCTCGCGGTGACATGAAAGGTCGCTTCGGACAAAAAGGCATATTCCGAACTTATATCTAAATCGGGTATGTAAGTCGTAACCAGGATACAGGTAGTTCACTGTTGTTGTTGTAGAACATACTTGTGTTTCTGTAAGGGCTAATATGTGTGGTCTATTTGCTTGTAGATGTTGGTGTACCGAATTTATGTTTGTATTTAGGCCTCTTATATTGCAGAAATCTATTCTAAATTGGTTCGGTATCTTTGCTCTCTGTGAAATGCGGAATGAAGGGCTCCCAGGGCCACCCAGCGCCCGGAGATCCGAATGGCCGGGGAGTTTACTTCCGGAATATTTTGATCCTGGAAGCACCATCATGTCCATATATTCCTACTGTGGAACCCGGGACCACCAGCGCGGAAGCGGAACGTAATTTGGGAAAACCACTTAGCGCTTCCCAATTCTGGTGGGGTGGTCTTTCACCGGACGATGCGAGTAGGCTTATGCATCTACCACCTAGGGCCGCTTCCACTCGAAGCATCGGCCTCAGACTCATTCCTTTGGCGGTCCCTAGTCTGACAGGGGTAAAAATGGGGTTTGTTGGATCACTCCCCAGTGATCAGCTCCAGACTTTGTACTTTGGTGTTCTTCAGCCTGGAGGAGGACGATGGGATTTGATGGGCCACATCCCGTGGCAACTCGGAATGGTGGGGGCGTCACTCCCCGTAATCAAACTCCTCTCACCAATTTGACGTTACTGCCAGCCAATACAATGCAGCCCCTTTTGTCACAAACTGTCATTGATCAGCTCCAGACTTTGTACTATGGTGTTCTCCAGCCTGGGGGAGGACGATGGGATTTGATGCGCCATATCCCATGGCAACTCGGAATGGCGGGGGCGTCACTCCCCGTAATCAAACTCCTCTCACCAGTTTGACGTTCCTGCCAGCCAATACAATGCAGCCTCTCTTGTCACATCCTGTCATTGATCAGCTCCAGACTTTGTACTTTGGTGTTCTCCAGCCTGGGGGAGGACGATGGGATTTGATGGGCCATATCCCATGGCAACTGGGAATGGCGGGGGCGTTACTCCCCGTAATCAAACTCTTCTCACCAGTTTGACGTTCCTGCCAGCTGGATATGAACAGAACGTGAAACAACATTCAAAAATTAAATGAAACCAGTTGAAATCAGCTCCAATAGGTATCATAATATATTACCCGCCCGAAAACGATTAAAAACAATACAGACTTTAAAATAAATCAAGAAAACTAATTCTATCTATTAAGAAAGTCAAAAACATCAAAATAACTCTTAGAATCAATTGGCTAATTAAGCAATTACATCCTTCATAGGTAGATTCACTGATAGATGAATTAAATCATGTGGTTTTATATATAATTAATAGCCATTTTTAAATATATATTTGCAGGGACGATCGGAAATACCCTAATATACCAAAACTATATCATAGCATAGATTTGATAAGTGTGCAGTGTTTTAGGTCGATATGTTACAAAAAAATCAGTTACATACCTCAAGCCGCTATGTAAAAGACACATTATGAAGGGTTACATTTTAGTAGTTGTGCAAGTACCCCTGATAATAAAAATTCACAGGACTAACCAACAAGCCGAGCCAAGTCCGCCGTAGACCGCACAAGGGCCTTAGCCACGTAAAACAAATACTTTATTCGCTGTCGTCCAGCAGGAATTATTAAAATGTTGTCTCGCATCTTTAAATAAACTAAGATTAGTAGCCGTCAACAATTCCTTGATAAGAATTTTGGTACCTTTTAACATTTTTTTTTTGAAAAATATTTGATCGCGCACCCATCGCTGGTAAAATGAGACAACGATAGGTCGTGACTTCGTTGAATTGGGTTTCCTACTCCCTAAACAGTAGCAGTAGTTTAGATAATTCTTGTTTATTCCGGGATCGATTTTTGAGCTGATCAAATTGATGACGTTTTGGTAAAGATTGTCGTGCTGCTCCTCACTTAATCCATGTATTAAAAAGGCATTACTGTTGACTGCCATGATGGATCTCTCTCCTTCTGTCTTTAATCGGTCAATCTCTTCGTTGATACCTCGCAGGCTATTAGTAAAAGACTTTTCAAAATCAGAGAACTGCTCTGACAACTCATGGAGATCACTCACTTCTGCATTCGAACTAGTCACAGCTATTTTGCCTTGAAGTTCGCCTTTGAAACGCTTAAGTTCGGCAGTGAATTTTGCCGCCATTTCGTCCATGCGGGAACTCAATTTCTGTAGTTCGTTACCTTGTCTGGTAGATATTGAAGCACTCTGTTCGCCCTTATTACCCATCACCGCACTGAGAAGTTTTTCCCAGTTTATATATACTTTTAATTACTATATTATTGTTAAAAACACACTATTTTGAGCACCGATCTGAATACGTTCTACCCACTCAGCAGCGCCATCTTCTATCTTTTATCATTTAATTAATCTTTTCACATTATAGCAGTGTTCTGTAGTAAATAAAACTGAAAGACCTCAAACATGTAGCTTTTCTTTCGATTTATATATGTAGGTAAGTAAGTTTTGTTTATAATTTATTTGTGTTGTGCAATGGTTCAAACGCTTAGATTCGTAAAAGTTTATTTAATTTTTGTACAGGTTTTGCTTATTAAGTAGCTGTAAATATCGCCATTACGGCCTTAGTTCAAATTTTTAATAATATTTATGTTAATTTTAACATAAGACATCTCATATAAAATATATTAAATGGGTAACGGTATAGCATAATATTGTATTTGAGTCTGTTGTACTTCAGTTATTACCAAAATTAAGTAAAGTAACTTAAACAAAGTAGAATAGATTGACACCATAAAATAAAACTCAAATATGAGAGAAAACGAAAACAATGCTAATTCATATCCAAAAAACTCCCAAATGTTTATGAAATGGAAAACAAAACATTTTGAATAACCTAAAGTCTGCTATAACATGATTCATATACAACAACAGTAAAGGTCTGGCGTGTATGTGTTAACTTTAACAATTTAAAATCTTATTTTTCTTTATACAAACTTACAATAAACACCAATGAAAAACAAATTGGAAAAAAACACCTTACATAACACAGAGAGTCAATTAAAACAGAGTACTATAATACAATATTAAAATACCATTGGCATGTATCGATCAGCCAACCACAAAACTCATCCGGGACACAAATGACAGACAAGACAAAAGATAATAAAATACTATAATTCAACTCATCATAAAAACACAATAATTCACTCATTAAAAAAAATCATACCACACAATCGATGGAAAGGGATGTTGTAATTTAAGGTTCTTGTATCATGTTTTACGATAGGGTTCATAGTATCTTCTGTGCTTATGAGCAAACTAAACTATATTGCTTCCTGCTCATCGCTAAAATAATACTCATCATCATCATCATCCGAGTGACAAGAATTGAGATCGATAATGACTGGTAATATATCCGAAGCATCTCTACTTTTTCCAGTCCTCGCTAATTGTATTATCGCATTTGTGTCACAAAACATAATTTCTCCATTTTTTTGGTGTAATCTAAAACAGATTCTCTTATAAAATAGCAATATCTAAAAGTTGGACCAGATTCTTACCTTTTGAAGTGCTTCATTCCACAAATTTAAAACAGCTTCGCTTGTGACAGGATGTATCGAACTGATGCATCTGCTTGTGACAGGATATATCGAACTGATACAAGCCTCATAGTAACGTAACGCTTACATTCTGACCATACCATCTCAATAGGATTATATTAGCAGATCAGTATATATCAGCACTCTGTCGATATTCATCAGATTCGCTGCAATGAACGCAGTGTGAGATGTTCGCCTACAATAAAACCGAAATAATGAATAAATTATTTAAAATAATGAAAAATTAAATGCAGATTACCTTTCTCATAAATAGCATTTATGCTCTCCTTATAGTATAGCCATGCACATTGTGAAGAAGCTCTCCACGAGATGAAATAATAGCAATATTTGCCTTGGTTTTAAAATCAACAAGTTTCTGGACATTCTTTGCGCAGAATAATAGGATAATCCTACTCTTTATACAGGGTGGGCCATCGAAAACGTACCGCAAGGCATAACCGGTAGGGAAATCTTTTTTTCAAAAAACCCAAAAACACGTCAATTTTGTTTGTAAGGGGGACAACTTTTGCCCCAGAAAAGATTGCAAAATCTTCAACCCCCTAAGTGGGGGTGTCATCCCCTAAATTTTTTCAAATGGGAATGGGAGTTTAATGATACCTTATTAAAAAGTGCTATTAATTCCCTATACGTTGCTGCTTATTTTTTGAAAATCGGTCAATTCGTTTAGAAAATATGAAGGATTGAAATTCGAAAAATAAATTTTTTTAAAAAACGCATAAATTATATCAATTTAAAAAAAAACTTACCGAATTAATCAAGCAAATGCTGAAAATGTTGCCCGCTAACCTCCATACAGTAATCGAACCTTCTGAAGAACTTATTGAACTCTAAAATACCAACAAAACGTTTTGGTCAAAAATGCAAATAAGTAAATCGATTTTATTTAAAAATGTATCGGAGTATTAAATTTAAATGATAAGGATAAATTCCTTTGACCAATTTGCTGTTTTTCTGTATTAGATGTTTTTGGCTAATTTTAGTGTTTATTAAGGCTTAACCATCAGGTACGCTAGTTGCTAGATAGCTGGTCTGTGACTTGTGCGTTAAAATTTCTCATTAAACTTTTTAACAATTATGGTGTACTCAATTGCAGAAAGAGTAGAAATAATCGAACTTTATTTTAAAAATTATGAATGTGGAAATCGGGTTGCGATAATGAACGCCATCCTGACAAGCACCTTTCTGGCAAAATTGTTCGCGAGTTAGTAGCAAAATTTCGGGAAACAGGTTCCGTAACGAATAAAAAGAAGCAAAATGAAAATCGTGTAGTAAATGAAGCTGTGGCGGTATTAGTATTGGGCCAAGTTGCCATGGATAATACACTGAGTAAAAGAAAATTAGCCAATGAGACCGGCGTGAGTCGTACAAGTGTCCGAAGAATATTAAAAAAAAAACAAGTTCCACCCGTACAAAATTCGGTTGGTACAAGAACTACACGAGGATGATTTTGATCGTCGCTTGGAATTTTGTGAACTTATTAGTGAACGAGCGGCGAATAATAACAATTTCCTATTTAATGTGTTTTTTCGGATGAGTGTACGTTTTCTTTAAACGGTGTAATTAATCGGCACAACTGTCGTTACTGGTCTGACAGCAACCCCACACACACAAAAGCCTCAGAAATTGAACGTGTGGGCTGGTATTTTTGGAAATTCCATTGTGGGTCCTTTCCTTCTTCCTGGAAATTTAACAGGCGATATGTACTTGGATTTACTGGAAAATACTATAGATCCAGCCCTAACTGCCATAATAGAGAACAATCCTGGATACCTTGAAGAGGAATTGTTTTTTCAACAACGGTGCACCTCCACATTAGTCTCAAAATGTGCGCCATTATTTAAACAATACCTTTCCAGGTCGGTGGATAGGTCGAAGGGGTGCAATTGAGTGGCCTCCCCGGTCACCCGACTTGACTCTTTTAGATTTTTTTCTATGAGGACACATAAAAAGTAGAGTGTATAGCACGCCACCTGCCTCATTAGAAGACCTGCGAAGACGAATTATTGATGTTTGTCGCGAAGTGACCCCGCAAGTTCTTCAGAATGTTCGAGAACGGTTTGAAGATAATTTGTATTACTGTATGGAGGTTGGCGGGCAACATTTTCAGCATTTTCTTGATTAATTCGGTAAGTTTTTTTTTAAATTGATTTAATTTATGCGGTTTTTTAAAAAAAAATGTATTTTTCAAATTTCAATCCTTCATATTTTCTAAACGAGTTGACCGATTTTCAAAAAATAAGCAGCAACGTATAGGGAATTAATAGCACTTTTTAATAAGATATCATTAAACTCCCATTCCCATTTGAAAAAATTTAGGGGATGACACCCCCACTTTGGGGTTTTTTTTTTTTTTTTTTTTATGGTAGTGGCACACACACTAAAGGGAGATCCTATGGCGCTCGACGAGCGGTGTGTGTGCGAAGATGTTCATTGACACGGTTCTTGAATGTTTGTAGGTTGTAATTAGTGGGAAACAGATGTCCTTGAAGTGAGTTCCACAGTGATGCAGTGCGCCAGACAAAGGAGTTCTGGTAAAGCGATGTTCTAGGTGTTTCTAGTTGTACGACGAACTGGTGCGCTCCTGCCGTCTGTCGGGACTGTCTGACAGGAGTTGCCAGGGGCGGGATTATGCGGGCCAAATCTTGGGAACATCTGCCGTGAAAGTATCTGTAAAACAGAGACATCTCGGCCACATGTCTGCGATGTTCCAGACTATCCAGATTCCGGGTCAACTCCGGATCGCCGACGAGACGCACAGCCCTCTTCTGAATGGAATCCAGCAGCTTTAGGGTATGCTTTGGTGCGGCACCCCAGATATGTGAGCAATATTCTAAGCACGGTCTTATTTGCGCTTTGTATAGCAAGAGCAACTGCTGCGGTGTATAGATTTTTTTGTTGCGAAATAGCGCACCAAGCTTCTGGGAGGCTGATTTTG